>JAEQBA010004184.1:0-32995 GCA_019434445.1 Phalangium opilio
GTGTAACAAATACGGTAAACTACCTTACGGCCACCCTACGATCTTGACAGACAACTTCCCACCCATTAACGAGATTGAAGGTTTTATTAAACTGGATATCCTGCCCCCTCGTAACCTCTCCCCCCAGTTTTGCCCCAAAAGATAGGGGGAAATTGTGCTTTGCCCTGTCAGCTGTGCGCTGAAAACAAATATCAGGGGACTGCACACATTCCGACGAGGAAGAGTTATTAGGGGGACGTTTGTGGCGGACGAAGTCCCTTTAGCGGTTAGAAAGGGTTCTGTGGTTGTTAAAATCCACGAACCTGGTCGTACAAAATATCTCAGTACGACCCCTTAACTAAATCAGGCGGGCTTTTTAACAATTACGTCAACTGCTTTCTGAAGCTAAAACAGGAAGTAGCGGCTGGCCTTCTGACGTAGTAACCCAAGCGCAGAAAGATCAATACGTAGCCGAGTACTACGAAAAGGAAGGGGTAAAACTTGATCCTAGCTGTATCGAGAAGAACGCTGGCAAGCGTACCATCGCCAAACTGTGTTTGAATTCGTTTTGGGCAAATTTGGTGAAGGACTCGCCTGACAAGGTATAAGTCTTTTCGAGATCCACAGAAGTTCTTTTACTTGTTCTAATGACCCAGCAATTGAGGTCAAGACGTTGATACCAGTTAGCGACGACATTTGCGTTGCTAAGTGGTTTATATCAACGAGATTGACCCCATTAATAAAATGTCAGTGTTCCGATCGCGTGCGTACACCACGGCCATAGCTCGGATTAAGCTTTATTCCTACTTAGAACGCTTGGGTGAGTCTGTTTTTATATACAGACACTGATTCGATACTGTACTTTACACACCAGGGGGCGTAGAAATCGAAACTGGGAATTTTCCTCGGTGAAATGACCAATGAGCTTGAAAAGTACGGACCCCAGGCCTACATCGAAGAATATGCGAGTGGTGGATTGTAAGAACTACGCATACCGATTGTGAACCCTGATACCGGATCGACAGCCGTCGAGATGAAGGTTAAGGGGTTCCGACTTAACCATACCACCAAAGATTTGGTTAACATGGATAGGTTAATGGGGCTTATAGGCATTTACGAACCGCCGGCGGAACCAATCCAAGTACCAATCCCCAAGCAAATACGCCGAAAGGCTGATCACACTGTTATAAGTGTCGACCAGTCCAAGGTTTACAGAACTGTGGTGGATAAGGTCAGATTGATTGAAGATTTCCGCACGCTACCTTACGGTTACCGAGTTTGAGCACATTCGACAGTATCTGTTTCTGTGAGGGGTCTCTTCTTTTATTTATTTATTTATTTATTTATTTATTTATTTATTTATTTATTTATTTATTTATTTATTTATCTAGTCAGTCCGGTGATATTTATTTAGTCAGCATGTATATAAAGTCTAGCCATATTGTTTTTTGATCAATATTATCAATTAGTCATTTTCGTCTCGGTGAAATGTCCTGTGATTAACTAATTTTTTCGTCAATGCTTCCTTAAATATCCCATGTATTTTCGAAATTGCAATTTTCATTTTCGTGTCGATCTCTTCTATATATATATATATATATATACAAACACTTTACAATCTTTATCTCATTAGTTCGTTGAAAGTCAAAGTGTAAGGTCATGTATCCTTTCTACCATCCTTTTAACATGGTGATAGCAGGCCCGTCTCAAAGCGGGAAAACTCAATTAGTTTTAAAAATATTAGAGAACAGGGAAGCCATGTTTTCCCCTAATATAAGCGAAATACATTGGTTCTACGGTGAATGGCAACCTTTTTTCGAAAGTTTGAGAAAATTTGTGGTTTTCAAACAAGGTATGCCAGATTTATCAGAATATACCGGCGGTAAGCCTTGCCTTTTAATCATTGATGACTTGATGACCGAGAACAAAGGAGAAGTTGGTTCTCTTTTTACCAAGGGAACGCATCATCGCAACTTGAGTGTAATTTATATCGTCCAAAACGTATTCCATCGATCCAAAGACTCTAGAGATGTTTCTTTGAACGCTCATTATCTTATTCTTATGAAATCTCCTAGAGACAAATTGCAAAGTTCAATAATAGCTAGACAAATGTTTGCCGATAAATGGCGTTTCGCTGTCGACGCCTACCGTGACGCTACTAGTTTACCTTTCGGATATTTATTATTCGATCTACACCAAAGATGCCCCGAGAATCATAGACTTAGGACAGGAATATTTCCCGACAACCCTTGCGAAGTTTACATCCCCAAATAATTATAATAGTAGCTGGGTGTTTAGCCATCTCTTCATTTAGTCACTATGCCTTATGCCGTTCGGTCACAAAGAAATTTGCTCTCCGTTATTGCCAAATCCCCTCGAAAACAACGTAGGATCATATTACGTAACGCCAAGAAACCCTTAATTGACGCAATCGCAGAGTGTGTTGAAAATACTTTACACGGTAACGTTAAATTAAATAAAAGTCAAAAAGCTAGATTAGCTAGGCATTCAGCAAAACTTAGAAAAATTGCTAATAAGAGAATATCTTGGAAAACAAAACGTGATATACTAGTTCAGGAGGGCGGTAGTTTCTTTTCTTTCCTTTTCCCTCTCGTTTCCTCTATTATCGGAGCCATAACAGGAGGTAGTCAGTAAAAAATGCAGTACGCTCAGAAATGGTCCTTTTCCCTAGCTCTACCTTTAAAAACGACCCGTTCCCACACCCCCAACAACAAGTAGTTTCGGAATTGGACAATGAGATGAATGTTATTTTAGCTCGTAAAGATTTAGACGAAGCTTCAAAATGGCGCTTATACGAACAGACTGTACAGAGATATAATAATTTACATAATATCGCTAGGCAACCTATACCCACGGTCCCCCAACCGACCTCCAACTATTATAACTTGGCTTGGTTAGACGATATCCCCCTTAAATATATAGGGCATGTACAAAGTATCGTTGATCAGTTGTCCACTACCCCTGAAAAGCTTAGGTGGACAGATAGTGGGGAAGTTATAGTTAATGATGCAATAATACCCGGCTCGAATATTAGAGATATAGCTTTAGAATTTGTCAAGCCTTCCTCTAACAAAGACCCAAAACCTAGAGGTTTTTACGCATTTACAAACCTACTTTCTAGTTTTTCCCCTCTAGCCTCGTATACAATACCCCAACAAATTAAAATCAAAAGAACTAGAGCTCCTAAAGTTAGTGTCAAGTCAGCAGCTAAAAAACTTAAAACCGAGTCTCCGAGATGGGCAGCGTACGTAAAATCTCCAAAATTTTAGAAGGTATCTACTTTAACCCTTCCCACCCTGCCAGTTTCGGGGGTGCTGAAAAATTATATTTAGCAGTAAAATTAAAGGGGATTAGTAAGAAACAAGTACTAGATTGGTTAAAGGGAAAAGACGCGTACACTTTACATAAGAGAGTTTTTAGAAAGTTTAAAAGAAACAAGGTGGTTGTAACTAACATAGGAGATCAATATCAGGCGGATTTGAACGATATGCGTTCTTTGAGTCAGTACAACGACGGGTACAAATACATATTAACCGTAATAGATTGCTTTAGCAGAAGAGCCTGGGCCGTACCTTTAAAATCCAAAAGCGGTGTTGAAACGGTTGAGGCTTTTAAGTCTGTCTTTAGAGAGAGGGTTCCTAGGAAACTACAAACGGATAAAGGTACTGAATTTAGAAATTCCCAATTACAAGGATACTTGAAGGAGAAAGGGGTTATATTTTTCACAACTGAGAATGACGATATAAAAGCGTGTATGGTAGAAAGATTAAATCAAACTTTAAAGTCACGCATGTACAGGTATTTTACAGAAAAGAATACCAATAGATATATAGATGTTTTAGATGACCTGGTAAATGCTTACAATAACTCGGTGCATTCCGCGATAAAAATGACTCCTTTGGAAGTTACTGGCACCAATGTCCTTCAGGTTTTTAAAAATGTATACGGAAAGTACTTTAGCGAAAAGAAAGTTTACGGGAAAAAATTAAAGGTGGGCGAATACGTCCGAGTAAGTAGGAATAAGATGATTTTTGAAAAAGGGTACGAGCGAACTTACACAATAGAGGTTTTTAAAATAGTGGGGAAAATTGACAGACGCCCTCCTGTATTCAAACTAGAAGATTTAAACGGGGAACCAATAAAGGGGGTGTTTTACGGGATGGAACTTCAGTCGGTAGCTAGACCCGAGACGTACAAGATCGAGAAAGTAATTCGTAAGCGGACTAGGAGAGGACAAAAGGAGCTCTTTGTAAAGTGGCTAGGCTATCCCCCTTCTATGAATTCTTGGATTCCGGCTAAAGATGCAGTCTCCCTTTTACCTAACGCTACCAAGCAACGCTAGCATGAAAATTTATGACAACAACAAGACGTCTTCGTACACTACCAAGTTGCCCCAGGCTATAGAGCTGATCGGGGATGACTGGGAGGTTGCTCTAGTAGAAGTTTTGTACCCAATGTCCTTTTTTAACATACCCAGTGAGGAAGGTCATGTGCAGGTGGTCTCGCATGAAAATAAAAAAGGTCGGGACGGAAAATCACAGCCTATTGTTAAAGCCGAGGCCTTTATAGTTCCCGGGGGTTATTACAAATCATTAGAAGCCCTACTTAAACAAATAGCTTCAGGGTTAAACGGCTTTCAATACGGTTCAAAGTTTAAATTTGATTCGGATCCCCTCTCTGATTACATTTCTTTAACTATTCAACCTAACGGTATCTTGGCTCTTTCTCCCACTTTGAAAAGGATATTAGGATTTAAAACCCCAAAAGGCCAAAGTACGTCTTTCTCTTGCCCTTCAGATAAAACCAGCCAATCGTATAGAAGCTCTGTTCCCGCTAATTTAAATTATTATATTCCCGACCAATTGTTTATTTATTCCGATATAGTAGCTAATGAATTTATAGGCGATACGGTAGCCCCGCTACTTCGTATAGTAGGCGTAGACAGCGAAAAACCTCACGGTTCGACTATAACTAAATCATTTAACTCTCCCCATTACGTTAAAGTTGCTAAACGTTACTTTGATACTATAGACATTGATATAAGGAATAGTTTAGGCCAAGCCGCGTCATTCGAGTTTGGAACGTCGACCTGTAAACTACACTTTAGACCATGCCAAAACCCCAAACATTAGAGTCTCGTTGCGAGTATAGGAGGTATTATTTAGATCAGGTAGGGGGTGGAGGGGTGTCAAAAGTATTTGTCGGGACACCACACCAAAAAGGACACGGAATAGGAAGCGCCCTGAAAGGGTTATTTAGATGGGCACGCCCCTTATTAATTAGAGGTGCAAAGTATCTGGCACCTAGAGCCATTAGTACGGGACAAAAGATTCTTGGTGACGTAATGCAAGGTCAGAATGTGAAAAGTGCAGCGAAAAAGAGATTGCAGGAAACTTATGAGAACATGACTGCTGCTCAGCAAGGTTCAGGATTAAAGATAAAGAGACGCAAAGTTAAACGCCTGTCAGTTTATCACCGTCATTCAAAGCAGACGCCACGCGATATATTTAGCTCCTGAAAAAATCATGTTTTCTCTCCAAGCTCTTAAGAGTGAATTGGACATTTTTGCCCCTGTGCCGATTCAAACTAGTGTCGAACATGCTCAAGGTGTATGGGCCAAACCCTTGGCGGCCATTGGTGATAGCTCTACCCTCGAATACCTCATCTCGGGCAATGGAGATAACTACATCGATGTAGCCCACACCATGCATTACAACAAAGTCAAAATCACCAACGAAGATGGAAGTGATCTTCCTGATGCCGCCGTGGTAGCTTTCGTGAACAATGCTGGCCACGCATTGTGGAGAACTTGCGATGTTTTCTTGAACAATACCCGAGTTTCTTCAGCCGCTCAAAACTACGCCTTCACTTCTTTTATCGAAACTGTCTCAAATTACGGACCCGCGGCTAAAAAATCTCACCTCATGATGGCCGGATGGGAAAAGGACGAAGCCGGAAAGTTCGACGACTTTTCAAATAAAGGTTTCGTCGCCCGAATGGCTAAAACTGCTAAATCGGCCGTGATTGAATTTTTTACACCAGTGTTTAGTGACGTGTTTAATATTCCCGAATATCTCTTAAACGGGGTGGACCTTAAAGTCGTGTTTACTCGCAACAAGGACGAGTTTGCCTTAATGTGCCAAGAAACAGCCACTCTCAAAAACTGTAAAGTCAAGATACTAGACGCAGCACTAGCGGTACGTAAAGTTAAGCTCAGTCCTAAAATATTGTTAGCGCATGAAGCCGCGCTTAATAACGGTACTGCCAAATATAATTTTACGCGCACCGAACTTAAAACTAAAACTATCTCTACCGGAAGTAGCACCGAGAGTTTTAACAATATATATCTAGGCCCTCAGCCTAATCGCGTCATTATTGGAATAGTTTCCAACGCGGCGTTCAAGGGCAGTTACGCTCTGAATCCCTTTAACTTTAAAACTTGGGATTTAAATTTTTTGTCTCTGTACCTCGATAACGAACAAATACCCTCGAAACCGTTGACTCCTGATTTCGGTAAGAAATTGTATATACAAGCCACTGCCATCTTTAATACTAGGCCTTGAAATGTACAACAGAAGCATTTTTTAAGTGACACTTTGAATTTGCGCTTAGTAACCGTTAGATGGCGCTTTTCTGAGGCGAATTTTCGCGATGACGAAAGTAAATTCGTACTGCGCAGTCTCACATGACGTCACGTCTTTCACCTACGGCGGGCTATTTTAAAATGTCCCATAAATTTCTATTATTAGAATGGCTAAAGGTGCACCTCTTTTTAGGGTAGAAATAAACTAAAATGACAATTTTTTGGAAAAGGTTGCAATAAACAAGCTAATTAGCAATAATTTTCAGAAAGGTAGCAATAAATAAGGGTAAAATTTAGTAAAATTTGGAAATATATTCAGTTGATAAAACTTGATAATTCCAAAAACAGGTGCACATTAAGCCGCTCATATTTTTTTAAGAACTAAGAGGTCCATTGGATAGTTTGACCAATAAATTTTCAGAAGTTTTGATAGCTTGGCTAGGGAGAAGCGTCTCTATTTTTGCGCACTCCAGTGGATAATGTCCTGTAAATTTTCCATTCAAACTGGGGGCACTGGACACTTGTCCTATAAGAAGTGTTTCTTATTTCCGGCCCTGACTATGGGTGCAATTAGTCGCTAAAATGATACTCAGTTATGTATGATTATATCCTTCGTCAAATTCAGTGAAATCTGAAGCCCAACTACAATGAATAGATCAATGTGCTTGTATCGTGTCTCTCAACCTAGATCCCACGCAAAAGTTTTGAGTTTAATACTTTTGCTGGATCGTTGGGGATATAGGTATCCCAGCAATTATTTGACGAAAATTTGAATTGATATTGCAGATTTTGTAAAGAAAGCAATGCACTTAATTTCGAAACGTTGTTCATTGATGATACTTGACATCTCATTCAACCATATTTTCCGAAGGCTTTAAAATGTGACTGTCACACTTATTTGTCATTAACGAAACTACTGTTAACAAAGTTTATAAGACCACTGTTTGACAACTACGCGAAAGATTTAACAGATCGCAAATAATCGTACAAAAAGTTCAAGAACAAACCTCTCTCTAGAAAAACTCTAAAGATTTAAATACATTTTACCCACGCTGTGATAAATGCCTTCTTATGTTTTAACAAGTTGAAAATAAACTTGTCGTTTGAATTTTAATGTGTCAGGTTATTTTAATCAGCTGCTATATTATCCTCAATAGCTTTACTTTAACCGTTGTCTTGCAAGCTTTCAACAATTTCCCATAGTTTTGAACTTGCCGCCAGTTTAACGCCTCAGAAAAGCGACATCTAGCGCCATTTGTGAAATCCTACCTGCCACCCCCCTTTTATTCGTATCGCATGGCCTAGTATTAGAGAAGGCAGTGTACAAGCTTATCAAACGTTGTTCGCGGGCACGGGTATTCATTATAAAGACGACGGTAACGATATTACTCCCAACGAGTTTGCCAACGGCTTAACTCTGTACGCTTTTGATCTGACACCGGACCTATCTGCTAGCGAAACAAACCACTGGAACCCCGTTAAGCAAGGACAATTAAGATTGGACATGGGATTCGCTAAACCTTTGTCGGAAGCCGCAGTCTGCATTGTATACGCCGAATTTCAAAGCATGATTCAAATCGATAAAAATAGAAACGTAATTGTAGATTATTAAAATGTCAGCAACTACCACCGTAGACTTGATTCTCGCTTTATCAGATACGCCCAACTTTTTGGGTGTTTTCGCGTCAAATAGGTTACCTAAGGTTACCAGATATCCCGCATCGTTAATTATAAATTTAGATCAGCACTATGAAAAGGGGTCTCACTGGGTATCGGTCTTTATAGACGGAGCTCGTGTAGGCTATTATTTCGATAGCTACGGTTTGCCACCATTTCTGCCTAGTATAAGAAGATTTTTATCTTTAAACTGCAGAAAATGGACTTTTGGTAAACGACAACTTCAGAGGTTAGAAAGTAGCGTATGTGGGCAGTATAGCGCCCTCTATCTTATTCATAGAAGTAAGAAGAAAAGTACGAAAGCTTTCCTAAAAGCTTTTACCGCAAATCGAAAAATTAACGATATGAAAATTGCTAAACAATTTCAAAATCATGTACGGCGACTAAAAAAAGTGTAAAAGGAGCTTATTAACAAACCGTGTGGTTGCCTGGTGGTAATGCGTCCAGCTCTGTGTGGTTTCAACAACATTTGAGTTTCCATTCCAGGGTTCGACTTCCTACCAACGGCGCTTTATTAGTCCGGTATAGAAAAAAAAAAACATCTTCAGATACGGCTTGAATCAAGTTTAAGGAGGAGGTTTTTTTAAATATTTAACTAATTTATTATTAATTTAACTTAATTATGTATGTTATTATCACGCTAATTAAATGCTTTTTGATTTAAAATCCGATTCATAATAATAATAATAAGCCTAGAATAACCTAGCATAAGCCTATCCTTTTCAGGATCTACAATAGCATAAGCCTACAATAGCATAAGCCTATCCCTACAGGTACCAGCCACGTGACGTCATAAAAAAAATTAGCCATGACGTCATCAAGAAAACCACCACCAGGTGGCTCAACAATTCAAATTTCCCGCCAACACCATCACGTGACGTCATCAATTCCCCCCCCCATCTCCCCCCCACCCCCGGGATGACGGTATAAACCCAAAAATTTTACCCCCCCCCTGAAAGGGGGGGAAAGAAGGGGGGTAAAATTTTTGGGTTTATACCGTCATCCTTACTCTCTTACGGCAAAAAGGATAAAGTTAAGTATTTTAATTTTTCAAGACGGTTAAAAATAAGCTCTGCGCTTCACCTATCTGTAATAGTTTTAGTCGCTACTTTCATAAACCGTACATAAAAACCAAGCCTTTGCTATGCTAACAATGGGCGGATTGTCTGGCTAAATTTAGGCTCAGCTGCTATTGCCTTGTCACACTCACGCATGCGCTGAATTTGGAATTATATTTTCCGGATTTTTGAGCCACGTGATTTGACCCCAAAGAGTGACGAATTTCCGGTTTCCGATAAATTGAGCCGATAGATCGCGCTACTAGTGGCCGGTTTTTCCGTTGGACGCCTTTTCGCGACCCTGCCTAGTCCTCTTACAATTCTTCGCCCATGGTTTTATACTGTATTTAAAAGTTATAAAAAAATTGTTTCTTAGAAAAGATCAACATCATGCACATATTTGATTGGGCGTTGTTCCAAAGAGTATTTAGTGATTAGTGTCTTCATGGATAGGAAACCACCCGGTTTGTACTCGTTTAAAAATTCCGGGAAACGCTGGGTAGCTTAGCCAGTCTACAATATTAAAGATGATACCAAATGAATTCGAGGTTGTTACGTAAAATTATATGGGATGAAGTAAATATTACAACCAGAGGGATATCGTCCAGCTGTCTTGTTCGTGGTCAGCTTGTACCACGTGACGGGTCCATCACACTGAAGCCTAACGCGCGTACGCTCTTGTTGATCTATCCAGTGCACTTTAATTTTGTTAGTGAATATTCATCACTTAATTTGGACCTTCATTTTGAAAAAAAAACCAAAATTAAACGATGAATTTTTCCTTTAATTGATAAGATACGAGGAATTGAACACTAATACTAGAAAATTTTAATTATATCGAAAGAGTTGGGCGTATCATTAAATATTTCCAAGGATTGAAACGAGAGACGATTCTAAGAGAATATTATCGGCCTGAATCGAACTGAAAAGGGAGTTTGACCTTTGCAACGTTGCACGAATTCATTATGAAACCAGGGATACTAGTTGATTTAAAAGGGATTCAAAGGTAGAAGAAAATTAAGGAACGTTATCGGCGTGTCATGCGCACTAGGGTGCACCGTATTTCTTAGTTTTTAGTACTATTCAAGGAGACGGATTTTCCATTAGCAGTCAATCGAGTGGAAGCTAGGAGGCGCAGCATTTTCAGGACGTCCTTAACTTGATTAGTGAATATTCGCCTTCTAACCCTAACCCCTATCGGTAATCTGCAGCAGAGTCGAGAATAAGGGAGAAAGAAAACAAACTTAACCCTACATTGAACTTGAAAGAAAAGAAATTTGGTTCACACGCTGTTATAGATATCGCAAACATATGGATTGGTAAATATTCATCCACAAGCAGCGCATAACCTGTAAACATGGTAATTCGCAATAGACAATTTCGATGGAACTAAGTTCAAACATTCGAAGTTTCAGTGATCAAAGAATCGAATTTTTTAAAATACAAAACGCACCTAACCAAACCAAACCAAACCTAACCAAACCTAACCTAACCTAACTTAACCAAAAATTTAGAGCTCGGCATTTTCGATCAATTATCCACAAATTGCTGGATAACCGATTATTTATAAACAAATTTGTGGATTATAATACGATTTAACATGTAAGTTCTGTGGATAATTTTCGGGTATGGATAAAGATAAAATAAAGTGGATAATTGATCGAAAATGCCGAGCTCTACTAAAATTTATGATTTAATATTAGGTAATTTTTTACTAATTTTAACAAAACTCATTCCGCGTAAATTATTTTATTTTTTCATAATTTACACGTTATTTTAAGTTAGGTTTGGTTTGGTTAAGTGCGGCGCCGCTGCGTGTATCATCACAGAGAGTCCCGGCAAAGCCTTTGGCACTGCTATATATATAATTAGTTTTTTAATGTTAATTATTGTTTGCGCTTACTATAATGGTGTGCAATGAATAGAGGAAGGCACCTCAAGAGTAAGCTTTCATTTGGTATACGATTTATTAAGTTTGAAAGAGCAGGGGCTATTCTTAAATTTAGCCTAATAAATAATAAAAAGGTAAAGCAACCGGGGCTAAAAGCGAGCATGAGGTAAAAATTTCTTTACTAGACGCCATACCTCCAGTTGCACCACAAGGTCTGGAATCGTTCCCTGCTGTAGCGTAAAAAGTCCGCGTTAGCTCGGTGTTCTAATTTGATCCTAATGCGATCGCTGATTATTTTGGCGTTGAGCGTCTTTTTGTCGAAGATGGCGGAGTTTCTGGCTTTCCATAATTGGTACTTGGTTTCCGAGAATGTAATATTGGCGACGTAGTTTAGTTCGAAGGACACTGGCAACGGTGCTTGGTAGAGGGCAGCTTTCGATGAAATGAATCGACAATTCATGAAGTTTTTAACTTTATTCCAGCACAGAACGGCGTTGATGCACTGGAAAAGCATGTGTACAAGGGTTTCGTTAGCCGGACATAGAGGACATTTCCTTGTGGTGGACATGTTCCTGGTATATTAAATGTCTCGGGTGGAAACCACATCATGGATGACTTTATACTGAAAGTCCCTGCGAGATCCCTCTAGATAGGCTAAGGATGCACGCTGAAAGATGCTGTCCCAGTTAAGGTGCGGTTGCAACGCTTGATTGATAAAGAGGTGACATGTTCTAATAACAGCCTTGATAGCGCAGTAGGTAGCGCGTCAGTCTCATAATCTGAAGGTCGTGAGTTCGATCCTCACTCGGGGCAAGATTTTGGCGCTGATTTTCGTTAATAGAATACTTGGTTGATAAAGAGGTGACATGTTCTAATAACAGCCTCGATAGCGCAGTAGGTAGCGCGTCAGTCTCATAATCTGAAGGTCGTGAGTTCGATCCTCACTCGGGGCAAGATTTTGGCGCTGATTTTCGTTAATAGAATACTTGATTGATAAAGAGTAGACATGTTCTAATAACAGCCTCGGTAGCGCAGTAGGTAGCGCGTCAGTCTCATAATCTGAAGGTCGTGAGTTCGATCCTCACTCGGGGCATGATTTTGGCGCTGATTTTCGTTAATAGAATACTTGATTCATAAAGAGGTGACATGTTCTGACAACAGCCTCGATAGCGCAGTAGGTAGCGCGTCAGTCTCATAATCTGAAGGTCGTTAGTTCGATCCTCACTCGGGGCATTATTTTGGCGCTGATTTTCGTTAAAAGAATACTTGGTTGATAAAGAGGTGACATGTTCTGACAACAGCCTCGATAGCGCAGAAGGTAGCGCGTTAGTCTCGTAATCTGAAGGTCGTGAGTTCGATCGTCACTCGGGGCAATATTTTGGCGCTGATTTTCGTTAATAGAATACTTGATTGATAAATAGGTTAATTGATCTAATATCAGCCTCGATAGCGCAGTCGGTAGCGCGTCAGTCTCATAATCTGAAGGCTGTGAGTTCGATCCTCACTCGGGGCATGATTTTGGCGCTGATTTTCGCTAATAGAATACTTGATTCGAAAAGAGGTGACATGTTCAGACAACAGCCTCGATAGCGCAGTAGGTAGCGCTTCAGTCTCATAATCTGAAGGTCGTGAGTTCGATCCTCACTCGGGGCATGATTTTGGCGCTGATTTTCGGTAATAGAATACTTGGTTGATAAAGAGGTGACATGTTCTAATAACAGCCTCGATAGCGCAGTAGGTAGCGCGTCAGTCTCATAATCTGAAGTCTGTGAGTTCGATCCTCACTCGGGGCATGATTTTGGCGCTGATTTTCGCTAATAGAATACTTGATTGATAAAGAGGTGACATGTTCTGACAACAGCCTCGATAGCGCAGAAGGTAGCGCGTCAGTCTCGTAATCTGAAGGTCGTGAGTTCGATCGTCACTCGGGGCAATATTTTGGCGCTGATTTTCGTTAATAGAATACTTGATTGATAAATAGGTTATTTGATCTAATAACAGCCTCGATAGCGCAGTCGGTAGCGCGTCAGTCTCATAATCTGTAGGTCGTGAGTTCGATCCGCACTCGAGGCATGATTTTGGCGCTGATTTTCGGTAATAGAATACTTGGTTGATAAAGAGGTGACATGTTCTAATAACAGCCTCGATAGCGCAGTAGGTGGCGCGTCAGTCTCGTAATCTGAAGGTTGTGAGTTCGATCCTCACTCGGGGCATGATTTTGGCGCTGATTTTCGTCAATAGAATACTTGATTGATAAAGAGTTGACATGTTCTAATAACAGCCTCGGTAGCGCAGTAGGTAGCGCGTCAGTCTCATAATCTGAAGGTCGTGAGTTCGATCCTCACTCGGGGCATGATTTTGGCGCTGATTTTCGTTAATAGAATACTTATTCATAAAGAGGTGACATGTTCTGACAACAGCCTCGATAGCGCTGTAGGTAGCGCGTCAGTCTCATAATCTGAAGGTCGTGAGTTCGATCCTCACTCGGGGCATGATTTTGGCGCTGATTTTCGTTAATAGAATACTTGGTTGATAAAGAGGTGACATGTTCTAATAACAGCCTCGATAGCGCAGTAGGTGGCGCGTCAGTCTCATAATCTGAAGGTCGTGAGTTCGATCCTCACTCGGGGCATGATTTTGGCGCTGATTTTCGTTAATAGAATACTTGATTGATAAGGAGTTGACATGTTCTAATAACAGCCTCGATAGCGCAGTAGGTAGCGCGTCAGTCTCATAATCTGAAGGTCGTGAGTTCGATCCTCACTCGGGGCATGATTTTGGCGCTGATTTTCGTTAATAGAATACTTGATTCATAAAGAGGTGACATGTTCTGACAACAGCCTCGATAGCGCAGTAGGTAGCGCGTCAGTCTCATAATCTGAAGGTCGTGAGTTCGATCCTCACTTGGGGCAATATTTTGGCGCTGATTTTCGTTAATAGAATACTTGATTGATAAATAGGTTAATGTATCTAATAACAGCCTCGATAGCGCAGCCGGTAGCGCGTCAGTCTCATAATCTGAAGGTCGTGAGTTCGATCCTCACTCGGGGCATGATTTTGGCGCTGATTTTCGTTAATAGAATACTTGATTCATAAAGAGGTGACATGTTCTGACAACAGCCTCGATAGCGCAGTAGGTAGCGCGTCAGTCTCATAATCTGAAGGTCGTGAGTTCGATCCTCACTCGGGGCGTGATTTTGGCGCTGATTTTCGTTAATAGAATACTTGGTTGATAAAGAGGTGACATGTTCTAATAACAGCCTCGATAGCGCAGTAGGTAGCGCGTCAGTCTCATAATCTGAAGGTCGTGAGTTCGATCCTCACTCGGGACCACTTTTTGGAGCTGATTTTCGTAACTGGAATACTTAATTGATAATTAGGTTAATTGATCTAAAAACAGCCTCGATAGCGCAGTAGGTAGCGCGTCAGTCTCATAATCTGAAGGTCGTGAGTTCGATCCTCACTCGGGGCATGATTTTGGCGCTGATTTTCGTTAATAGAATACTTGATTGATAAATAGGTTAATTGATTTAATAACAGCCTCGATAGCGCAGTAGGTAGCGCGTCAGTCTCATAATCTGAAGGTCGTGAGTTCGATCCTCACTCGGGGCATGATTTTGGCGCTGATTTTCGTTAATAGAATACTTGATTGATAAAGAGTTGACATGTTCTAATAACAGCCTCGGTAGCGCAGTAGGTAGCGCGTCAGTCTCATAATCTGAAGGTCGTGAGTTCGATCCTCACTCGGGGCATGATTTTGGCGCTGATTTTCGTTAATAGAATACTTGGTTGATAAAGAGGTGACATGTTCTAATAACAGCCTCGGTAGCGCAGTAGGTAGCGCGTCAGTCTCATAATCTGAAGGTCGTGAGTTCGATCCTCACTCGGGACCACTTTTTGGAGCTGATTTTCGTAACTGGAATACTTAATTGATAATTAGGTGTTAATGATCTAAAAACAGCCTCGATAGCGCAGTCGGTAGCGCGTCAGTCTCATAATCTGAAGGTCGTGAGTTCGATCGTCACTCGGGGCAATATTTTGGCGCTGATTTTCGTTAGTAGAATACTTGATTGATAAATAGGTTAATTGAATTAATAACAGCCTCGATAGCGCAGTAGGTAGCGCGTCAGTCTCATAATACGAAGGTCGTGAGTGCGATCCTCACTCGGGGCATGATTTTGGCGCTGATTTTCCCTAAATAGAATACTTGGTTGATAAAGAGGTGACATGTTCTAATAACAGCCTCGATAGCGCAGTAGGTAGCGCGTCAGTCTCATAATCTGAAGGTCGTGAGTTCGATCCTCACTCGGGGCATGATTTTGGCGCTGATTTTCGTTAATAGAATACTTGATTCGTAAAGAGGTGACATGTTCTGAGAACAGCCTCGATAGCGCAGTAGGTAGCGCGTCAGTCTCATAATCTGAAGGTCGTGAGTTCGATCCTCACTCGGGGCAAGATTTTGGCGCTGATTTTCGTTAATAGAATACTTGATTGATAGAGAGTTGACATGTTCTAATAACAGCCTCGGTAGCGCAGTAGGTAGCGCGTCAGTCTCATAATCTAAAGGTCGTGAGTTCGATCCTCACTCGGGGCATGATTTTGGCGCTGATTTTCGTTAATGGAATACTTGATTGATAAATAGGTTAATTGGTCTAATAACAGCCTCGATAGCGCAGTAGGTAGCGCGTCAGTCTCATAATCTGAAGGTCGTGAGTTCGATCCTCACTCGGGGCGTGATTTTGGCGCTGATTTTCGTTAATAGAATACTTGGTTGATAAAGAGGTGACATGTTCTAATAACAGCCTCGATAGCGCAGTAGGTAGCGCGTCAGTCTCATAATCTGAAGGTCGTGAGTTCGATCCTCACTCGGGGCGTGATTTTGGCGCTGATTTTCGTTAATAGAATACTTGGTTGATAAAGAGGTGACATGTTCTAATAACNATTAGAACATGTCAACTCTTTATCAATCAAGTATTCTATTAACGAAAATCAGCGCCAAAAATCATGCCCCGAGTGAGGATCGAACTCACGACCTTCAGATTATGAGACTGACGCGCTACCGAGGCTGTTATTAGACCAATTAACCAATTTATCAATCAAGTATTCCATTAACGAAAATCAGCGCCAAAATCATGCCCCGAGTGAGTATCGAACTCAAGACCTGTAGATTATGAGACTGACGAGCTACCTACTGCGCTACCGAGGCTGTTATTAGACCATGTCAACTCTCTATCAATCAAGTATTCTATTAACGAAAATCAGCGCCCAAATCTTGCCCCGAGTGAGGATCGAACTCACGACCTTCAGATTATGAGACTGACGCGCACCTACGGCGCTATTGAGGCTGTTATTAGAACATGTCACCTCTTTATAAACAAAGTATTCTATTAACGAAAATCAGCGCGAAATCACGCCCCGAGTGAGGATCGAACTCACGACCTTCAGATTATGAGACTGACGCGCTACCTACTGCGCTATCGAGGCTGTTGTCAGAACATGTCACCTTTTTATGAATCAAGTATTCTATTAACGAAAATCAGCGCCAAAATCACGCCCCGAGTGAGGATCGAACTCACGACCTTCAGATATGAGACTGACGCGCTACCTACTGCGCTATCGAGGCTGTTGTAGAACATGTCACCTCTTTATCAATCAAGTATTATTAACGAAAATCAGCGCCAAAATCATGCCCCGAGTGAGGATCGAACTCACGACCTTCAGATTATGAGACTGACGCGCTACCGACTGCGCTATCGAGGCTGTTATTAGACAATTCACCTATTTATCAATCAAGTATTCCATTAACGAAAATCAGCGCCAAAATCATGCCCGAGTGAGGATCGAACTCACGACCATTAGATTATGAGACTGACGCGCTACCTACTGCGCTACCGAGGCTGTTATTAGAACATGTAACTCTTTATCAATCAAGTATTCTATTAACGAAAATCAGCGCCAAAATCTTGCCCGAGTGAGGATCGAACTCACGACCTTCAGATTATGAGACTGACGCGCTACCTACTGCGCTATGGAGGCTGTTATTAGAACATGTCACCTCTTTATCAACCAAGTATTCTATTAACGAAAATCAGCGCCAAAATCACGACCCGAGTGAGGATCGAACTCACGACCTTCAAATTATGAGACTGACGCGCTACCTACTGCGCTATCGAGGTTGTTGTCAGAACATGTCACCTCTTTATGAATCAAGTATTCTATTAACGAAAATCAGCGCCAAAATCATGCCCCGAGTGAGGATCGAACTCACGACCTTCAGATTATGAGACTGACGCGCTACCGACTGCGCTATCGAGGCTGTTATTAGATCAATAAACCTATTTATCAATCAAGTATTCCATTAAGGAAAATCAGCGCCAAAAAGTGGCCCCGAGTGAGGATCGAACTCACGACCTTCAGATTATGAGACTGACGCGCTACCTACTGCGCTATCCGAGGCTGTTATTAGAACATGTCACCTCTTTATCAATCAAGTATTCTATTAACGAAAATCAGCGCCAAAATCATGCCCCGAGTGAGGATCGAACTCACGACCTTCAGATTATGAGACTGACGCGCTACCTACTGCGCTATCGAGGCTGTTATTAGGCCAATTAACCTATTTATCAATCAAGTATTCCATTAACGAAAATCAGCGAGAAAATCATGCCCCGAGTGAGGATCGAACTCAAGACCTTTAGATTATGAGACTGACGCGCTACCTACTGCGCTATCGAGGCTGTTATTAGAACATGTCACCTCTTATCAATCAAGTATTCCATTAACGAAAATCAGCGCCAAAATCATGCCCCGAGTGAGGATCGAACTCACGACCTTCAGATTATGAGACTGACGCGCTACCTACTGCGCTATCGAGGCTGTTATTAGAACATGTCACCTCTTTATCAACCAAGTATTCTATTAACGAAAATCAGCGCCAAAATCATGCCCCGAGTGAGGATCGAACTCACGACCTTCAGATTATGAGACTGACGCGCTACCGACTGCGCTATCGAGGCTGTTATTAGAACATTAACTCTTTATCAATAAAGTATTCCATTAACGAAAATCAGCGCCAAAATCATGCCCCGAGTGAGGATCGAACTCACGACCTTTAGATTATGAGACTGACGCGCTACCTACTGCGCTATCGAGGCTGTTATTAGAAGATGTCACCTCTTTATCAATCAAGTATTCTATTAACGAAAATCAGCGCCAAAATCTTGCCCCGAGTGAGGATCGAACTCACGACCTTCAGATTATGAGACTGACGCGCTACCTACTGCGCTATCGAGGCTGTTATTAGATAGAAGATGTCACCTCTTTATCAACCAAGTATTCTATTAACGAAAATCAGCGCCAAAATCACGCCCCGAGTGAGGATAGAACTCACGACCTTCGGATTATGAGACTGACGCGCTACCTACTGCGCTATCGAGGCTGTTATTAGACCAATTAACCTATTTATCAATCAAGTATTCCATTAACGAAAATCAGCGCCAAAATCATGCCCCGATTGAGGATCGAACTCAAGACCTTCAGATTATGAGACTGACGCGCTACCTACTGCGCTATCGAGGCTGTTATTAGAACATGTCACATCTTTATCAACCAAGTATTCTATTAACGAAAATCAGCGCCAAAACACGCCCCGAGTGAGGATCGAACTCACGACCTTCAGATTATGAGACTGACGCGCTACCTACTGCGCTATCGAGGCTGTTGTCAGAACATGTCACCTCTTTATGAATCAAGTATTCTATTAACGAAAATCAGCGCCAAAATCATGCCCCGAGTGAGGATCGAACTCACGACCTTCAGATTATGAGACTGACGCGCTACCGACTGCGCTATCGAGGCTGTTATTAGACCAATTAACCTATTTATCAATCAAGTATTCCATTAACGAAAATCAGCGCCAAAATCATGCCCCGAGTGAGGATCGAACTCAAGACCTTTAGATTATGAGACTGACGCGCTACCTACTGCGCTACCGAGGCTGTTATTAGAACATGTCAACTCTCTATCAATCAAGTATTCTATTAACGAAAATCAGCGCCAAAATCTTGCCCCGAGTGAGGATCGAACTCACGACCTTCAGATTATGAGACTGACGCGCTACCTACTGCGCTATCGAGGCTGTTATTAGAACATGTCACCTCTTTATCAACCAAGTATTCTATTAACGAAAATCAGCGCCAAAATCACGCCCCGAGTGAGGATCGAACTCACGACCTTCAGATTATGAGACTGACGCGCTACCTACTGCGCTATCGAGGCTGTTGTCAGAACATGTCACCTCTTTATGAATCAAGTATTCTATTAACGAAAATCAGCGCCAAAATCATGCCCCGAGTGAGGATCGAACTCACGACCTTCAGATTATGAGACTGACGCGCTACCGACTGCGCTATCGAGGCTGTTATTAGATCAATAAACCTATTTATCAATCAAGTATTCCATTAACGAAAATCAGCGCCAAAAATGCCCCGAGTGAGGATCGAACTCACGACCTTCAGATTATGAGACTGACGCGCTACCTACTGCGCTACCGAGGCTGTTATTAGAACATGTCAACTCTTTATCAATCAAGTATTCTATTAACGAAAATCAGCGCCAAAATCATGCCCCGAGTGAGGATCGAACTCACGACCTTCAGATTATGAGACTGACGCGCTACCTACTGCGCTATCGAGGCTGTTATTAGACCAATTAACCTATTTATCAATCAAGTATTCCATTAACGAAAATCAGCGCCAAAATCATGCCCCGAGTGAGGATCGAACTCAAGACCTTTAGATTATGAGACTGACGCGCTACCTACTGCGCTATCGAGGCTGTTATTAGAACATGTCACCTCTTTATCAACCAAGTATTCTATTAACGAAAATCAGCGCCAAAATCATGCCCCGAGTGAGGATCGAACTCACGACCTTCAGATTATGAGACTGACGCGCTACCGACTGCGCTATCGAGGCTGTTATTAGACCAATTAACCTATTTATCAATCAAGTATTCCATTAACGAAAATCAGCGCCAAAATCATGCCCCGAGTGAGGATCGAACTCAAGACCTTCAGATTATGAGACTGACGCGCTACCTACTGCGCTATCGAGGCTGTTATTAGAACATGTCACCTCTTTATCAATCAAGTATTCTATTAACGAAAATCAGCGCCAAAATCTTGCCCCGAGTGAGGATCGAACTCACGACCTTCAGATTATGAGACTGACGCGCTACCTACTGCGCTATCGAGGCTGTTATTAGAACATGTCAACTCTCTATCAATCAAGTATTCTATTAACGAAAATCAGCGCCAAAATCTTGCCCCGAGTGAGGATCGAACTCACGACCTTCAGATTATGAGACTGACGCGCTACCTACTGCGCTATCGAGGCTGTTGTCAGAACATGTCACCTCTTTATAAACAAAGTATTCTATTAACGAAAATCAGCGCCAAAATCATGCCCCGAGTGAGGATCGAACTCACGACCTTCAGGTTATGAGACTGACGCGCTACCTACTGCGCTACCGAGGCTGTTATTAGAACATGCCAACTCTTTATCAATCAAGTATTCTATTAACGAAAATCAGCGCCAAAATCATGCCCCGAGTGAGGATCGAACTCACGACCTTCAGATTATGAGACTGACGCGATACCGACTGCGCTATCGAGGCTGTCATTAGACCAATTAACCTATTTATCAATCAAGTATTCCATTAACGAAAATCAGCGCCAAAATCATGCCCCGAGTGAGGATCGAACTCAAGACCTTTAGATTATGAGACTGACGCGCTACCTACTGCGCTATCGAGGCTGTTATTAGAAGATGTCACCTCTTTATCAATCAAGTATTCTATTAACGAAAATCAGCGACAAAATCTTGCCCCGAGTGAGGATCGAACTCACGACCTTCAGATTATGAGACTGACGCGCTACCTACTGCGCTATCGAGGCTGTTATTAGAAGATGTCACCTCTTTATCAACCAAGTATTCTATTAACGAAAATCAGCGCCAAAATCACGCCCCGAGTGAGGATAGAACTCACGACCTTCGGACTATGAGACTGACGCGCTACCTACTGCGCTATCGAGGCTGTTATTAGACCAATTAACCTATTTATCAATCAAGTATTCCATTAACGAAAATCAGCGCCAAAATCATGCCCCGAGTGAGGATCGAACTCAAGACCTTTAGATTATGAGACTGACGCGCTACCTACTGCGCTATCGAGGCTGTTGTCAGAACATGTCACCTCTTTATAAATAAAGTATTCTATTAACGAAAATCAGCGCCAAAATCATGCCCCGAGTGAGGATCGAACTCACGACCTTCAGATTATGAGACTGACGCGCTACCTACTGCGCTATCGAGGCTGTTATTAGAACATGTCACCTCTTTATCAACCAAGTATTCTATTAACGAAAATCAGCGCCAAAAACACGCCCCGAGTGAGGATCGAACTCAAGACCTTCAGATTATGAGACTGACGCGCTACCTACTGCGCTATCGAGGCTGTTGTCAGAACATGTCACCTCTTTATGAATCAAGTATTCTATTAACGAAAATCAGCGCCAAAATCATGCCCCGAGTGAGGATCGAACTCACGACCTTCAGATTATGAGACTGACGCGCTACCGACTGCGCTATCGAGGCTGTTATTAGACCAATTAACCTATAGATCGAAAGTAGACTTCGACGGGAACGGCCGCATGAATTTCGCTCCCTGATAACGTTATCTTAAATATATCTAAAAAAAATGGCGAAGTGTAAAAAATGTGCTACGGAGATGAACAATGCTAAAGAAATCATAGAATGTACGTTGTGTCACGAGTATTTTCATATATCCTGTACTAGTGTGAAAACTGAGGAAAATTTTCGTAAATTGGGATCGCGTAAATCGACGTGGAAATGTGAAAACTGCAAAGGACTTAACAAAGGCAACGATAGCGACCCTATTTTAGAAGATCCATCGCAAGGAAACCTGAAGGTCTTAATGCAAAATGTAAGCTACATTTTAACCAAAATGAAGATACTGGATGATATCCAAAATGACGTAAGCAAAATCTCTGTAATTGAGACGAAACTAGACAAAATGGATGACCTTGAGAAATCCATACAGTTTTGTTCGGACAAAATTGACGATTTTGGTATAACTTTAAACTCAGTATGCGGTGATATTAATTCAATCAAGAAAGATAATGAAGACCTAAAACTAAAAAATAAGCAACTAGAATCTAAAATAATAGAGCACGATAGTAAAATTAATGAGTTAAAACAGGAAAATTTGTCCCTTAATCTCGAAATAGTGGGTATTGAACAAACAAAAAATGAGCAGATTACTGAGGTGATAAAGTCCGTAGCTAAAGAAATAGGGTTAAACTTTGACCCAAATGAGATCGTAGACGTATACAGACTGCCTAAGGTAACCAATAAATTAGACGTTATAAGAGTAATTTATGCCACTAAAAAACTCCGGGATTTATGGCTAAAAAAATTTAAGGCTACAAAAAACCTGAAAGCTGCTGATATTGATAAATCGTTAAAAAATACTAAAGTATATATTAATGAACAGCTGACTCCCTTAAATAAAAAAATATTGTATGAGACCAAACAAATTGCTAAAAAAAATAATTATAAATATGTATGGACTAGTGATGGTAAAATATTTATACGTAAAGATGATAATACAAAATCGATCAGGATAATATCGTTAGATGACCTTAAAAAAATTTAGATTTAAAACTAGTTAAAACTTCTTTGTTAATTATTTCCTTACATTAAACATGTTCAACCTAACCAGTGACTTCTTAATAAATAATGTAAACCGTAAAATTATAAGAAATAATTTTAAAATAACTGATAATAACGATCTAAACTCATTCAAAATATTTCACTTGAATATCCGTAGTTTAAAAAAAAACTTTGATGACTTTGTGGTATTTTTAGAGTCATTGGAATATACTTTTGATATTATAGTTCTAACGGAAACCTTTAAAATAATTGATATAAATCTTTTTTCCCTTAAGGGGTATAAACTAATTTGTTCTAAGGAATATCAAAATAGAAACGATGGAGTGCTAATATATATAAAACAAAACCTATCATTCGTAGAGAAAGAGATAAAACTTAAAGGGGCTACCACCATGATCATTGATGTAATTTTACCAAATAAGGCTATCTACAAAATTATCGCATGCTATAGATCACCTAGTAACAATATTAAAGATTTTGTTGGAGATCTCAATACAAAACTCCGTGATATAGCATGTGCTGGCAAAATTGTCTGGATAGGTGACATCAATATTGATATTTTGAACTCTAACGATTCAATAGTATCGGACTATATCTTAACTCTACAGGAAAATGGACTTCACCCGTGTATTAATGATGCAACTAGAATAACAGAATCTTCTAGCACGTGTCTAGATCACATATTTATCAAGAAGAATGATAACTATAGTGTATCGTCGTACATCTTAGAGACTAACATAACAGACCATTATCCAATATTCATTGCTATCCCACTGTTTTCTAACCAAGACGTGAGTAGCATAGGGAGAACTAAGAGCTATACAGACTTCAAAAAGTTAAGTAGTGATGTGCAATTAGAAAGGTGGAATAATGTACTCTGCGAGAATGATTGTAACCTAGCATCTGAACATTTTGTTAGTATCTTGCAAAAACACTTGTGCGCAGCCACAGTAGAATATCCTGTTTCTTATTCACATAGAAAACAAAAGTTGAAACCGTGGATAACAACGGCGTTAATAGTTTCAATAAGAAAACGAGATGAATTAGCTAAAAAAGTAAAAAACCAACCGTTTAATGAAAATCTTAAGAAATTCGCTAAACTATATAGAAACAAGCTTTACTCATTAATTAGGACCGTAAAATATAATTATTTCAAAGATAAGATCTCCCAAGCTAATAATGATCCTAAGTACGTTTGGAAAATAATTAATGAAACAACAAAAAAATCAAATAAGTTGGACTTGATAGAAGAAATCAAACATGAAGATAAAATTTTAACACTAAAAAATAATCCTAAAGAAATGGCCAACACATTTAATAAATACTTCGCAACGGTAGGCTCTCGCCTAGCCTCAAATATCCAAAATTTAAACCAATACTCTGGTAGCAATTTGAAAATAACGATAAAAGCCTTTTTTTCGTACCAATAACACGAAAGGATGTCGAAAAAATTATCAATGAATTGAAAAATCTCAACTCAAGCGGCCACGATAAAATTAATGTCAAAACCCTTAAGCTCTTAAAGCACTACATTTCTCTGCCTCTGACTCATATTATTAACCTTTCATTATCTACAGGGACCTTCCCCACGGTTTTCAAAAAAGCTATTATTAAACCTGTCCATAAATCCGGAGATAAAAAGGTCTTAGGAAACTATAGACCTATATCACTGCTGAGTAATATAGCGAAAATAATAGAAAAATATATAAAAAATCAACTAGTCAAGTTCTTAGAAAAATGTAATTACTTCTCCAAAAATCAATACGGATTTAGATCAGGTTTAAGTACCAATGATGCCATCTTGGATTTGACACGGGAATTGTATTCGGCCATCGATAAGAACAAAAAGGCCTTAGGCGTGTTCTTGGACCTTAAAAAGGCTTTTGATACAGTATCGCACACAAAATTGTTAATAAAATTAGAACGTGCAGGGATTAGAGGATTACCACTAAATTGGTTCAGAAGCTATTTGTCAGACCGATACACCTTCGTTAAAATAAATAACTTAATTAGTGATCCAGAATTACTAACCTTCGGAATCCCCCAAGGTACAGTTGTCGGTCCATTATTGTTTTTAGTCTATATTAATGACCTATGTGAAATCAGTATAAATTATAAAAAAACGTCTTGGTTTGGACCAAGGCCGAAAAAACAAACGATATGTCTGAGGTTTATCAATTGGCTGAAGTTTCAGATATTGCAATTTTTTTTAGTTATTTTACTGTTAATCGATCTATTCCCTCTAAATTAATTGAAAAAATTACATATCTACGCTTTTTCAAGAACAATTACATTTTCCGAAAACATTTTATCATGAAATTAATTATTTTGAAGGGAGTACGTGCTGAGGGATCAATAATGAATATTTGAAATACTCTGTATAAAAAGACCAAGCGAACTTTGACATAATTCGAAAGGAAAATGTAAATTTTTAAAAGTGGATTCCAAAGCAGGGTGTTGCACGAATTCATACATTTAATTTCGTACTACGAAATGCTACATTTCCAATGTCGCGACTATGAAGTAAAGGTTGCACTGCAATTTCCCTCTTCGTACTTTAGAATTTGAAACCTCACCACCCCTTTCTACATTGTTGGCGTTACTTGTACACCGGTAACGTATTACGCATAATCATTTTAGCACGCGTAAATACCATTTCGGAAAACACACAGTGGCGAGGCCACCATTGGGTATTCTCCCTCGCACCAAGGGTCACCGCCAGACGGTAACAAAGTTGACTACAGGCAGGAGTCTAGTCAACTTTCACTGCCTATAGCGGTGCTTCTAGGCGAGAGAGAGGACCTTAATGGCGGCATCACACCTGTTTTAATTCTCTGTATGTAATTTCTAAAATGGTCTACTCTCTTACAAATGTACACCGAGGCTAGCCACAACAATAATCATTCTTGTACACGAACGTTTTATAGTTTTAGGTTATTAAGGTTGGCGGGCAAGTCCGGAGAGTCATGTACCGTTCACTAATGTCACGTGAAAAGGTTTCGACCTATATGGTAATATTTGCTGGGTGTATTGCGTCGGCTCAGATAACCCAAAACACTGGAACAACTGGTGATTGTAAAATTTTATATATTGGGGAAATGGAGGAAGGGGGGGGGGGTTAAGTTAAGTGTGACCTTCTTCGTTTAACTGGTAATGAATGGAGATGAATATAACAAGCCTTTGGAACTGAAACGTATTTCTTTTTATGCAATCTTTACCCTTACCTTTGGTTATATACCGATATCATATTTGTCCAGTGTTACAGATAGCTACCTACTAAATGAAACCACACAGGATAAACGATGTTGCTTTGTCTTAAATAGACGACATAAGTTATTTAGTTTATTAACTAGTCTGAACAAAATAAATTTAAATTATCATGTTTTTTTGAACATCAGTCTTCTTAGCAACTTACAGATTTGAACTATTTTTGGGTGCAAATTTGAAAATTTGTCAAGCCAGCAACAATTAAATCTATGTCCGTCAAGGTGCTTACACGAAATCCCTTCAAAATAATTAATTTCATGATAAAATGTTTTCGGAAAATGTAATTGTTCTTGAAAAAGCGTAGATATGTAATTTTTTCAATTAATTTAGAGGGAATAGATCGATTAACAGTAAAATAACTAAAAAAAATTGCAATATCTGAAACTTCAGCCAATTGATAAACCTCACACATATCGTTTGTTTTTTCGGCCTTGGTCCAAACCAAGACGTTTTTTTATAATATCTGTCACTTCAGTCTTAATGTAATTAAATTTTGAATAATTATGTTAGCTCTACCGTCATACATTTTGGGTTGAAAGAAGAACTTATGTATCGTTAATTACATTTAACTTATATAAAAAACATAGATTTCGATAAGCATATAATTTGTACTTTATTTAAGATAAAGTTTAAAAATTACAATATTTAAAATATAGAATAAAAATGTTTATTTGTATCGTACACTCTATACATATACAGTGTGGTCGAGATCAGACCAACACCTTCCTTTATGTACAACCCCCAATACTGCCAACGGCTGATGTCATACTAAATTATACAGCGTGTAAATAAATGTCTGGAATTCATGATTATTATATGCTAATCTTAATTTGAGCGCGGTTCGGGAGAGTGGATTAAGCTTAAAAGTATAATTTATTGGCATTTTTTACCCTAATTGGAACGTTTAGTGAAGTTTAACATTTTTGCCAGTCATTATTTTACCCAAAACTTTTGAATTTCGCGCCAATTAATGTACTTTCAAGATAGTTTAAATTAACTTAAGTGTGAAATAGAAAACATTAGGATTTACCAATGGCTTGGGTAGTTTTAAATAAGATTAAAAGTTATTTGAGTTTTTATCCAAAAAATGAATATATTTGGTTTAATTTCACGTTAATTATATTTTATTGAGTGACAATTAACGTAGGATTGTGTTTCGGCAGTGTACATTTAGGTTATAAAATGACTTTCAATATATACTTCACGTTAATTGCAATTTTTAGTGGAGCTTTTGAATCTTATTTTACCCTACACTTTCGAATTTCGCGCCTATAAATGGACTTTAAAGATAATTTAAATTAACTTAAGTGTGAAATAGAAAACATGGGGCTATACCAACAGCTTGTCCAGTTTAAATCTCAAGTTACTCGAGTTCTCATCCAAAATATGTACATTTCATCTTTAAATTCACGCTAATTATACTTAATTAAGTTTAAATTTATGAAGGATTGAGGTTTGGCAGTGTTGATTTAGCTTATAAAATGAGTTTCAAATTACCTTTATAGTAAAGTTCAGAAGAGTTTTTTCATTCTTGCCAACACATTGCGTTCAATTTTTATCACACCCCGTGCTAAATTTTCGGTAACATAAAGATCATCTATAACATATGTTAATGAATGATGTGATTCTATAGTTTAGCAACTTTGGCTTCAATAACAGTAATTAAATTAAATACCTAAACAATTCATAGCAATTTAGTCAAATAAACAAACGGCAATGTGAACTGTGGAAATAGTGAACAACATAACCCTCCGTTGCTGACGTGGTTACGTTTGAAAAATCTGCGCAGATGTAAACATGGAAATTATTTGACTAATTAAATTACATAACGACGCTGTCCTCCTGGATTAACCAGCACCACTGTTATATTTATGAATTAACAAAATCCACTGTTGGTAACAAATGGTTTTTAAAATGATTAACGTAACATAACATACTGACTGGTTCAATAGTATAGAAATTGTTTTAATGAATGATCTGGTCCTCTACGTTGGTTGAGTTTCAGGAATTATATCACACACCTTCACAATTAGTAGCATTTTAGTGAGATTAACAAATAATGAAACCTTGTATACCTCAAATGAGAATGTTGAATTAACTGCGCTAACGTAAACACGACGACTCTTAAAACTGCCGTAAGGAAAACACATTGAACTTTTTGTCATTTCCAGTAGTATTTTGAAGTTCTCGATCTTTTCAAAGGGTGAAAAGCACTATCTTTATTTCAACACCTTAATAATTTGAATAAATATGCCATTTTTTACTTCAAATTGGAAGCGCACATGGTAAATACAGTAAAAAAAAACCTGGGGTTAGCCTGGTTAGGAAATGTTTCTAGCATAAAACGGAGCAGACTATATAAAGAATTCCAAAACAAATGAGAGCTGGAAATAAGCCTTTTTAATAATCTTTGAAGAGGACAGACACTATAAAGACTATAATTTCATAGACTAACTAAAATACAACCTAAGCCTTGGCCGTAAAGAACGTCGAAAAACTTACTTCAAAAGATATAAAAACCTCTATTAACTGTAATTATTTACCTGAATTAATTTTTTAGATGAAAATTCGACCTGATAACAAAGTATTTGTTCTTAAGGGTGTTATAGATAATTAGCAAATCCAAATAAAAATGTTCAAGCTCGGATGAAATACCAAAGTAATTAATTTTAGTTGCCTTACTGTCGTCTGTTATGAAATTAGGAATTTTCCACATAAAAGCAAACGTTTGAAATTTATCAACGTAACTTGTTAGCACGCAAAAAGCTAGGCCGTTCTAGTTATCAATGAGAACGAAAATGGGGAAATAAGTTTAAACGCGCTAGGAGGTTAGGCTGACTTCTGACCCAAAAGTAAATTTTTGACGTACTATCTTAATTAGTTAAATTACAAAAATTAGAATTCATTAATTAAAAATCGAAACACGTAAGTTTCTCATTTAAGAAATGCTTGTTAATTTAGAAGCATTCCTAAAACTAACTTCGCTATAGTTTTTCCGTATGGCCTGTCTCAATTTCCTTAAAAAACCGAATTTTTTTTAATGCTTTTTCTATGGGACGCTAACCCTAAAAGGTGTGACTTTTTGTTTAACATTACGGAAGGGTGTCATGTCATATCTACAAGGGCCTACCGGCCCTGTAGAATGGAAGAATGTTATCTTTCGCTGATGACACTACTTTACTTTTCTTCGGAAATACTTGGGAGGAGGTTTACGCGAAGGCACAGTCTGGATTGATGAGGGTGTATGACATGCTGAATAATAATCTTCTGACATTAAATATAGAAAAGACTAAATATTTATGTTTTTCGGCTAGACCTACTTCTGAAATAAATTGTAATCTCTTAATTCATAAAGATAAACACTGTATAAAGTGTGATAATGGCTGTTTGAAACTTGAAAGGGTATCTGAAATAAAATACCTTGGTATAATTGTAGATGAACACCTTAAATGGAATAGCCATATTTTAAGTGTTGCAAAAAAACTAAGAATGTGTTTACCAAGATTCTATGAGTTACTCAATTTTCTATCATTGCCCACCTCAACATGGTTAAGAAATGTTTACTTTGCAATTGTACAATCAGTGGTATCGTATGGTATTATAGGTTGGGGCGGAACGTATGATATATATATTGAACGATTAGAAATAATACAAAGAAAAATTCTAAGAATTTGTCTAAAAAGAAATTATATGGAATCACGATTAGTTTTATATGCAGATTTCAAAGTATTATCAATTAGACAAATTATGCAAAAACAATCTTAATATATACCTTTACAATAAGAGACTCTATTCTTCCACCAAATATAACTTATAATACTAGGAATATTGAAAATCTTAACATATTAGGGGACAAAATGAACAAGTCTTTGGGACAAAAACATGTCACATACTTGGGACCGAAATTATATAACCAAATTGATATCCATATAAAAAAATGCACAACGCCACAAATATTTAAAAAATTAGTAACTTCTTGGATAATTGACCTTGGATTAGATAATTTAAACAAATTCATTTAAAATTGTACGGAGTCTACTAATCCAGTATTTTGAATAGTATTTGTTATGTATATAAATTAAATAAGTTAAATCTCTTAAGCTACTGCTCCCAGCCACGCACGAGCAATATTGCTCATGTGGCACATTGGGAGGATGCCTCATATAGTTGTAACTAAAAAAAACAAAAATAATGCATCAATAAAATAAAAAAAAAAAAAAAAAAAAAAAAAAAAATTTATCAATCAAGTATTCCATTAACGAAAATCAGCGCCAAAATCATGCCCCGAGTGAGGATCGAACTCAAGAACTTTAGATTATGAGACTGACGCGCTACCTACTGCGCTACCGAGGCTGTTATTAGAACATGTCAACTCTCTATCAATCAAGTATTCTATTAACGAAAATCAGCGACAAAATCTTGCCCCGAGTGAGGATCGAACTCACGACCTTCAGATTATGAGACTGACGCGCTACCTACTGCGCTATCGAGGCTGTTGTCAGAACATGTCACCTCTTTATAAACAAAGTATTCTATTAACGAAAATCAGCGCCAAAATCATGCCCCGAGTGAGGATCGAACTCACGACCTTCAGATTATGAGACTGACGCGCTACCTACTGCGCTACCGAGGCTGTTATTAGAACATGTCAACTCTTTATCAATCAAGTATTCTATTAACGAAAATCAGCGCCAAAATCATGCCCCGAGTGAGGATCGAACTCACGACCTTCAGATTATGAGACTGACGCGCTACCTACTGCGCTATCGAGGCTGTTATTAGACCATTAACCTCTTTATCAATCAAGTATTCTATTAACGAAAATCAGCGCCAAAATCATGCCCCGAGTGAGGATCGAACTCACGACCTTTAGATTATGAGACTGACGCGCTACCTACTGCGCTATCGAGGCTGTTATTAGAACATGTCACCTCTTTATCAATCAAGTATTCTATTAACGAAAATCAGCGCCAAAATCATGCCCCGAGTGAGGATCGAACTCACGACCTTCAGATTATGAGACTGACGCGCTACCTACTGCGCTATCGAGGCTGTTATTAGAACATGTCACCTCTTTATCAATCAAGTATTCTATTAACGAAAATCAGCGCCAAAATCATGCCCCGAGTGAGGATCGAACTCACGACCTTCAGATTATGAGACTGACGCGCTACCTACTGCGCTATCGAGGCTGTTATTAGAACATGTCACCTCTTTATCAACCAAGTATTCTATTAACGAAAATCAGCGCCAAAATCTGCCCCGAGTGAGGATCGAACTCACGACCTTCAGATTATGAGACTGACGCGCTACCTACTGCGCTATCGAGGCTGTTGTTAGACATGTCACTCTTTATCAATCAAGTATTCTATTAACGAAAATCAGCGCCAAAATCATGCCCCGAGTGAGGATCGAACTCACGACCTTCAGATTATGAGACTGACGCGCTACCTACTGCGCTATCGAGGCTGTTATTAGAACATGTAACCTCTTATCAATCAAGTATTCTATTAACGAAAATCAGCCCAAAATCATGCCCCGAGTGAGGATCGAACTCACGACCTTCAGATTATGAGACTGACGCGCTACCTACTGCGCTACCGAGGCTGTTATTAGAACATGTAACTCTTTATCAATCAAGTATTCTATTAACGAAAATCAGCGCCAAAATCATGCCCCGAGTGAGGATCGAACTCACGACCTTCAGATTATGAGACTGACGCGCTACCTACTGCGCTATCGAGGCTGTTGTTAGAACATGTCACCTCTTTATCAATCAAGTATTCTATTAACGAAAATCAGCGCCAAAATCATGCCCCGAGTGAGGATCGAACTCACGACCTTCAGATTATGAGACTGACGCGCTACCTACTGCGCTATCGAGGCTGTTATTAGAACATTAACCTCTTTATCAATCAAGTATTCTATTAACGAAAATCAGCGCCAAAATCATGCCCCGAGTGAGGATCGAACTCACGACCTTCAGATTATGAGACTGACGCGCTACCTACTGCGCTATCGAGGCTGTTATTAGAACATGTCACCTCTTATCAATCAAGTATTCTATTAACGAAAATCAGCGCCAAAATCTGCCCCGAGTGAGGATCGAACTCACGACCTTCAGATTATGAGACTGACGCGCTACCTACTGCGCTATCGAGGCTGTTATTAGAACATGTCACCTCTTATCAATCAAGTATTCTATTAACGAAAATCAGCGCCAAAATCTTGCCCCGAGTGAGGATCGAACTCACGACCTTCAGATTATGAGACTGACGCGCTACCTACTGCGCTATCGAGGCTGTTATTAGAACATGTCAACCTCTTTATCAATCAAGTATTCTATTAACGAAAATCAGCGCCAAAATCATGCCCCGAGTGAGGATCGAACTCACGACCTTCAGATTATGAGACTGACGCGCTACCTACTGCGCTATCGAGGCTGTTGTCAGAACATGTCACCTCTTTATCAATCAAGTATTCTATTAACGAAAATCAGCGCCAAAATCATGCCCCGAGTGAGGATCGAACTCACGACCTTTAGATTATGAGACTGACGCGCTACCTACTGCGCTACCGAGGCTGTTATTAGAACATGTCAACTCTCTATCAATCAAGTATTCTATTAACGAAAATCAGCGCCAAAATCTTGCCCCGTGAGGATCGAACTCACGACCTTCAGATTATGAGACTGACGCGCTACCTACTGCGCTATCGAGGCTGTTTTAGAACATGTCACCTCTTTATGAATCAAGTATTCTATTAA
>JAEQBA010004185.1:0-12716 GCA_019434445.1 Phalangium opilio
CGCAATGGTTAGCGCGTTCAGTTGTTAACTGAAAGGTTGGTGGTTTGAGCCCACCCGGAAGAGGTGTTGTGGGTTCTCAGATGTAGCGTGAAAGTCATAACATTTCTACAATACCCTGAAAATCATGTAATTTCTGAGTTTCCGTGGCTCAATGGTTAGAGCGTTCAGCTGTTAACCGAAAGGCTGGTGGTTCGAGCCCACCCGGGGCGGTGTTTTGGGATCTCAAATGCAACGTAAAAAGCGAAAGTTTTTCCACAATACCTGACGACCATTTAATTTTTGGGCTTCCGTGGCGCAATGGTTAGCGCGTTCAGCTGTTAACCGAAAGGTTGGTGGTACGAGCCCATCCGGGAGCGGTGTTGTGAGGTCTCAGATGTAGCGTGAAAAGTCAAAACTTTTCCACGATACCTGACGACCATATCATTGTTGGGCTTCCGTGGCGCAATGGTTAGCGCGTTCAGCTGTTAATCGAAAGGTTGGTGGTTCGAGCCCACCCGGAAGAGGTGTTGTGGGGTCTCAGATGTAGCGTGAAAAGTCATAACATTTCTACAATACCTGAAAAACATTTAATTTCTGAGCTTCCGTGGCTCAATGGTTACCGCGTTCGGCTGTTAACCAATAGGTTGGTGGTTCGAGCCCACCCGGGAGCGGTGTTTTGGGATCTCAAATGCAACGTAAAAAGCCAAAGTTTTTCCACAATACCTGAAGACCATTTAATTTTTGGGCTTCCGTGGCGCAATGGTTAGCGCGTTCGGCTGTTAACCGAAAGGTTGGTGGTACGAGCCCATCCGGGTGCGGTGTTGTGAGGTCTCTGATGTGACGTAAAAAGTCAAATTTTTTCCACAATATCTGACGATCATATCATTTTTGGGCTTCCGTGGCGCAATGGTTAGCGCGTTCAGCTGTTATTCAAAAGGTTGGTGGTTCTAGCCCACCCGGGGCGGTGTTTTGGGATCTCAAATGTAACGTAAAAAGCCAAAGTTTTTCCACAATACCCGACGACCATTTAATTTTAGGGCTTACGTGGCGCAATGGTTAGCGCGTTCAGTTGTTAACTGAAAGGTTGGTGGTTTTAGCCCACCCGGAAGAGGTGTTGTGGGTTCTCAGATGTAGCGTGAAAAGTCATAACATTTCTACAATACCTGAAAATCATGTAATTTCTGAGTTTCCGTGGCTCAATGGTTAGAGCGTTCAGCTGTTAACCGAAAGGCTGGTGGTTCGAGCCCACCCGGGGGCGGTGTTTTGGGATCTCAAATGCAACGTAAAAAGCGAAAGTTTTTCCACAATACCTGACGACCATTTAATTTTTGGGCTTCCGTGGCGCAATGGTTAGCGCGTTCAGCTGTTAACCGAAAGGTTGGTGGTACGAGCCCATCCGGGAGCGGTGTTGTGAGGTCTCAGATGTAGCGTGAAAAGTCAAAACTTTTCCACGATACCTGACGACCATATCATTGTTGGGCTTCCGTGGCGCAATGGTTAGCGCGTTCAGCTGTTAACCGAAAGGTTGGTGGTTCGAGCCCACCCGGAAGAGGTGTTGTGGGGTCTCAGATGTAGCGTGAAAAGTCATAACATTTCTACAATACCTGAAAAACATTTAATTTCTGAGCTTCCGTGGCTCAATGGTTACCGCGTTCGGCTGTTAACCAATAGGTTGGTGGTTCGAGCCCACCCGGGAGCGGTGTTTTGGGATCTCAAATGCAACGTAAAAAGCCAAAGTTTTTCCACAATACCTGAAGACCATTTAATTTTTGGGCTTCCGTGGCGCAATGGTTAGCGCGTTCGGCTGTTAACCGAAAGGTTGGTGGTACGAGCCCATCCGGGTGCGGTGTTGTGAGGTCTCTGATGTGACGTAAAAAGTCAAATTTTTTCCACAATATCTGACGATCATATCATTTTTGGGCTTCCGTGGCGCAATGGTTAGCGCGTTCAGCTGTTATTCAAAAGGTTGGTGGTTCGAACCCACCTAGGAGCGGTGCTGTGAGGTCTCAGATGTAGCGTGAAAAGTCATAATTTTTTCCACAATACCTGACAACCATTTAATATCTGAGTTTCCGTGGCTCAATGGTTAGCGTGTTCGGCTTTTAACCAATAGGTTGGTGGTTCGAGCCCACCCGGGAGCGGTGTTTTGGGATCTCAAATGTATCGTAAAAAGCCAAAGTTTTTCCACAATACCTGACGAACATTTAATTTTTGGGCTTCCGTGGCGCAATGGTTAGCGCGTTCAGCTGTTAACCGAAAGGTTGGTGGTTCGAGCCCACCCGGGAGAGGTGTTGTGGGGTCTCAGATGTAGCGTGAAAAGTCATAACTTTTCCACGATACCTGACGACCATATCATTGTTGGGCTTCCGTGGCGCAATGGTTAGCGCGTTCAGCTGTTAACCGAAAGGTTGGTGGTTCGAGCCCACCCGGAAGAGGTGTTGTGGGGTCTCAGATGTAGCGTGAAAAGTCATAACATTTCTACAATACCTGAAAAACATTTAATTTCTGAGCTTCCGTGGCTCAATGGTTACCGCGTTCGGCTTTTAACCAATAGGTTGGTGGTTCGAGCCCAGCCGGGAGCGGTGTTTTGGGATCTCAAATGTAACGTAAAAAGCCAAAGTTTTTCCACAATACCTGACGACCATTTAATTTTAGGGCTTACGTGGCGCAATGGTTAGCGCGTTCAGTTGTTAACTGAAAGGTTGGTGGTTCGAGCCCACCCGGAAGAGGTGTTGTGGGTTCTCAGATGTAGCGTGAAAAGTCATAACATTTCTACAATACCTGAAAATCATGTAATTTCTGAGTTTCCGTGGCTCAATGGTTAGCGCGTTCAGCTGTTAACCGAAAGGTTGGTGGTTCGAGCCCACCCGGAAGAGGTGTTGTGGGGTCTCAGATGCAGCGTGAAAAGTCATAACTTTTCCACAATACCTGACAACCATTTAATTTCTGAGCTTCCGTGGCTCAATGGTTAGCGCGTTCGGCTGTTAATCAATAGGTTGGTGGTTCGAGCCCACCACGGAGTGGTGTTTTGGGGTCTCAAATGTAACGTAAAAAGCCAAAGTTTTTCCACAATACCTGCCGACCATTTAATTTTAGGGCTTACGTGGCGCAATGGTTAGCGCGTTCAGTTGTTAACTGAAAGGTTGGTGGTTCGAGCCCACCACGGAGTGGTGTTTTGGGATCTCAAATGCAACGTAAAAAGCCAAAGTTTTTCCACAACACCTGACGACCATTTAATTTTTGGGCTTCCGTGGCGCAATGGTTAGCGCGTTCGGCTGTTAACCGAAAGGTTGGTGGTACGAGCCCATCCGGGAGCGGTGTTGGGAGGTCTCTGATGTGACGTAAAAAGTCAAAGTTTTTCCACAATATCTGACGATCATATAATTTTTGGGCTTCCGTGGCGCAATGGTTAGCACGCTCAGCTGTTATTCAAAAGGTTGGTGGTTCGAGCCCACCTAGGAGCGGTGCTGTGAGGTCTCAGATGTAGCGTGAAAAGTCATAATTTTTTCCACAATACCTGACAACCATTTAATATCTGAGTTTCCGTGGCTCAATGGTTAGCGTGTTCGGCTTTTAACCAATAGGTTGGTGGTTCGAGCCCACCCGGGAGCGGTGTTTTGGGATCTCAAATGTATCGTAAAAAGCCAAAGTTTTTCCACAATACCTGACGAACATTTACTTTTTGGGCTTCCGTGGCGCAATGGTTAGCGCGTTCAGCTGTTAACCGAAAGGTTGGTGGTTCGAGCCCACCCGGAAGAGGTGTTGTGTGGAAAAATTATGACTTTTCAAACTACATCTGAGACCCCACAACACCTCTCCCGGGTTGGCTCGAACCACCAACCTTTCGGTTAACAGCTGAACGTGCTAACCATTGCGCCACGGAAGCCCAAAAGTTAAACGGTCGTCAGGTATTGTGGAAAAACTTTGGCTTTTTACGTTACATTTGAGATCCCAAAACACCGCTCCCGGGTGGGCTAGAACCACCAATCTATTGGTTAATAGCCGAACGCGCTAACCATTGAGCCACGGAAGCTCAGAAATTAAATGGTTGTCAGGTATTGTGGAAAAGTTATGACTTTTCACGCTACATCTGAGACCCCACAACACCTCTCCCGGGTGGGCTCGAACCACCAACCTTTCGGTTAACAGCTGAAAGAACTAAACATTGCACCACGGAAGCCCAAAAATTAAATGTTCGTCAGGTTTTGTGGAATAACACTGACTTTTTACGTAACATCTGAGACCCCACAACACCGCTCCCGGGTGGGCTCGAACCACCAACCTATTGGTTAAAAGCCGAACACGCTAACCATTGAGCCACGGAAACTCAGATATTAAATGTTTTTCAGGTATTGTGGAAATGTTATGACTTTTCACGCTACATCTGAGACCCCGTAACACCTCTCCCGGGTGGGCTCGAACCACCAACCTATTGGTTAACAGCCGAACACGCTAACCATTGAGCCACGGAAACTCAGAAACTAAATGTTTTTCAGGTATTGTAGAACTGTTATGACTTTTCACGCTACATCTGAGACCCCACAACACCTCACCCGGGTGGGCTCGAACCACCAACCTTTCGGTTAACAACTGAACGCGCTAACCATAGCGCCACGGAAGCCCAAAAATTAAATGTTCGTCAGGTATTGTGGAAAAACTCTGACTTTTTACGTTACATCTGAGACCTCACAACACCGCTCACAGGTGGGCTCGAACCACCAACCTTTTGAATAACAGCTGAGCGCGCTAACCACTGCGCCACGGAAGCCCGAAAATGATATGATCGTCAGATATTGTGGAAAAACTTTAACTTTTTACGTCACATCATAGACCTCCCAACACCTCTCCCGGATGGGCTCGAACCACCAACCTTTCGGTTAACAGCTGAACGCGCTAACCATTGCGCCACGTAATCCCTAAAATTAAATGGGCGGCAGGTATTGTGGAAAAACTTTGGCTTTTTACGTTACATTTGAGATCCCAAAACACCGCACCGTGGTGGGCTCGAACCACCAACCTATTGATTAACAGCCGAACGCGTTAACCATTGAGCCACGGAAGCTCAGAAATTAAATGGTTGTCAGGTATTGTGGAAAAGTTATGACTTTTCACGCTACATCTGAGACCCCACAACACCTCTCCCGGGTGGGCTCGTACCACCAACCTTTCGGTTAACAGCCGAACGCGCTAACCATTGCGCCACGGAAGCCCAAAAATTAAATGGTCGTCAGGTATTGTGGAAAAACTTTGGCTTTTTACGTTACATTTTAGATCCCAAAACACCGCTCCCGGGTGGGCTCGAACCACCAACCTATTGGTTAACAGCCGAACGCGCTAACCATTGAGCCACGGAAGCTCAGAAATTAAATGGTTGTCAGGTATTGTGGAAAAACTCTGACTTTTTACGTAACATCTGAGACCTCACAGCACCGCTCCCGTATGGGCTCGTACCACCAACCTTTCGGTTAACAGCCGAACGCGCTAACCATTGCGCCACGGAAGCCCAAAAATTAAATGTTCGTCAGGTATTGTGGAAAAACTTTGGCTTTTTACGTTACATTTGAGATCCCAAAACACCGCTCCCGGGTGGGCTCGAACCACCAACCTATTGGTTAAAAGCCGAACACGCTAACCATTGAGCCACGGAAACTCAGATATTAAATGTTTTTCAGGTATTGTGGAAATGTTATGACATTTCACGCTACATCTGAGACCCCGTAACACCTCTCCCGGGTGGGCTCGAACCACCAACCTATTGGTTAACAGCCGAACGCGCTAACCATTGAGCCACGGAAGCTCAGAAATTAAATGGTTGTCAGGTATTGTGGAAAAGTTATGACTTTTCACGCTACATCTGAGACCTCACAGAACCGCTCCCGGATGTGCTCGAACCACAAACCTTTCTGTTAACAGCCGAACGCGCAAACCATTGCGCAACGGAAGCCAAAAAATTAAATGTTCGTCAGGTATTGTGGAAAAACACTGACATTTTACGTAACATCTGAGACCCCACAACACCTCTCCCGGGTGGGCTCGTACCACCAACCTTTCGGTTAACAGCCGAACGCGCTAACCATTGCGCCACGGAAGCCCAAAAATTAAATGGTCGTCAGGTATTGTGGAAAAACTTTGGCTTTTTACGTTACATTTGAGATCCCAAAACACCGCTCCCGGGTGGGCTCGAACCACCAACCTATTGATTAACAGCCGAACGCGCTAACCATTGAGCCACGGAAGCTCAGAAATTAAATGGTTGTCAGGTATTGTGGAAAAGTTATGACTTTTCACGCTACATCTGAGACCTCACAGCACCGCTCCCGGATGTGCTCGAACCACAAACCTTTCTGTTAACAGCCGAACGCGCAAACCATTGCGCAACGGAAGCCCAAAAATTAAATGTTCGTCAGGTATTGTGGAAAAACACTGACTTTTTACGTAACATCTGAGACCCCACAACACCTCTCCCGGGTGGGCTCGTACCACCAACCTTTCGGTTAACAGCCGAACGCGCTAACCATTGCGCCACGGAAGCCCAAAAATTAAATGGTCGTCAGGTATTGTGGAAAAACTTTGGCTTTTTACGTTACATTTTAGATCCCAAAACACCGCTCCCGGGTGGGCTCGAACCACCAACCTATTGGTTAACAGCCGAACGCGCTAACCATTGAGCCACGGAAGCTCAGAAATTAAATGGTTGTCAGGTATTGTGGAAAAACTCTGACTTTTTACGTAACATCTGAGACCTCACAGCACCGCTCCCGTATGGGCTCGTACCACCAACCTTTCGGTTAACAGCCGAACGCGCTAACCATTGCGCCACGGAAGCCCAAAAATTAAATGTTCGTCAGGTATTGTGGAAAAACTCTGACTTTTTACGTTACATCTGAGACCTCACAACACCGCTCCCAGGTGGGCTCGAACCACCAACCTTTTGAATAACAGCTGAGCGCTTTAACCATTGCGCCACGGAAGCCCAAAAATTAAATGGTCGTCAGGTATTGTGGAAAAGTAATGACTTCTTTTTGTTATTGTTCTATAAAGATGAAGGTCTATTAAATTCAAATTATTAAATAGCACTCTCGGCAACGGCCATATCACGCTGAAAACACCGGTTCTCGTCCGATCAACGAAGTTAAGCAGCGTCGAGCGCAGTCAGTACTTGGAAACTCCGCGTGCCGTTGGCTTTTTCACTTTTGTTTCCTTTTTTAAATTCCATCAGATATGAAAAAAGCAAACATATCTTCTTTTTGTTATTGTTTTATAAAGATGAAGGTTAATTAAATTCAAATTATTAAATAGCACTCTCGGCAACGGCCATATCACGCTGAAAACACCGGTTCTCGTCCGATCAACGAAGTTAAGCAGCGTCGAGCGCAGTCAGTACTTGGAAACTCCGCGTGCCGTTGGCTTTTTCACGTTTGTTTCCACTTTTAAATTCCATCAGATATGAAAAAGCAAACATATCTTCTTTTTGTTATTGTTTTATAAAGATGAAGGTTAATTAAATTCAAATTATTAAATCGCACTCTCGGCAACGGCCATATCACGCTGAAAACACCGGTTCTCGTCCGATCACCGAAGTTAAGCAGCGTCGAGCGCAGTCAGTACTTGGAAACTCCGCGTGCCGTTGGCTTTTTCACGTTTGTTTCCTCTTTTAAATTCCATCAGATATGAAAAAAGCAAACATATCTTCTTTTTGTTATTGTTTTATAAAGATGAAGGTTAATTAAATTCAAATTATTAAATCGCACTCTCGGCAACGGCCATATCACGCTGAAAACACCGGTTCTCGTCCGATCACCGAAGTTAAGCAGCGTCAAGCGCAGTCAGTACTTGGGAGGGAGACCACTTAGGAACACTGCGTGCCGTTGGCTTTTTCACTTTTTTTCCTCTTTTAAATTCCAATAGATATGAAAAAGCAAACATATTTTCTTTTTGTTATTGTTTTAAAAAGATGATGGTTAATTTGTCTCACTTAATTTAAATTCGATCAATCGATATGAAATCACTTTTAATGAGTATTTTATAGGTAAATAAGCTGAATTCGGTCAAAAATTTGTCAAGAAAAAAATGCATTACAAAGTGTACCGAAAAAATCGCATGTTTTTTTCTTCAAGATACAAAATCCGTGACAACGATTTCTTATTGAAAATTGAATTTGAACAGTTTTTTGGATGAATATCGTTTCATTTGCTTGAATTAAAGCAAAAAGTACAAAAATAATGGTTTCAGTGGTTATATTTGAAAAAAGTGAAAAAAAACTCAAAAAGTGATTTTCTGGCCGAGAAACGTCGATTTTGAAAATGTTATTAAAAATCGAGGTTCATTTTTATTTATTGATCAATCGAGATGAAATCATTTTTTATGAGTATTTTATAGGTAATTAAGCTGAATTCGGTCAAAAATTTGTCCAGAAAAAAATGCATTCAAAAGTGTACCGAAAAAATCGCATGTTTTTTTCTTCAAGATACAAAATCCGTGACAACGATTTCTCATTGAAAATTTAATTTGAACAGTTTTTTGAATGAATATCGTTATATTTGCTTGAATTAAAGCAAAAAGTACAAAAATAGTGGTTTCAATGGTTATATTTTAAAATAGTGAAAAAAATCTCAAAATGTGCTTCTCTGGCCGAGAAACGTCGATTTTGAAAATGTTATTAAAAATCGAGGTACGTTTTTATTTATCGATAAATCGATATGAAATCAATTTTAATGAGTATTTTATAGGTAAATAAGCTGAATTCGGTCAAAAATTTATCCAGAAAAAAATGCATTACAAAGTGTACCGAAAAAATCGCATGTTTTTTTTCTTCAAGATACAAAATCCGTGACAACGATTTCTTATTGAAAATTGAATTTGAACAGTTTTTTGGATGAATATCGTTATATTTGCTTGAATTAAAGCAAAAAGTACAAAAATAGTGGTTTCAATGGTTATATTTTAAAATAGTGAAAAAATTCTCAAAATGTGCTTCTCTGGCCGAGAAACGTCGATTTTGAAAATGTTATTAAAAATCGAGGTACGTTTTTATTTATCGATCAATCGATATGAAATCACTTTTAATGAGTATTTTATAGGTAAATAAGCTGAATTCGGTCAAAAATTTGTCCAGAAAAAATGCATTACAAAGTGTACCGAAAAAATCGCATGTTTTTTTTCTTCAAGATACAAAATCCGTGACAACGATTTCTTATTGAAAATTGAATTTGAACAGTTTTTTGGATGAATATCGTTACATTTGCTTGAATTAAAGCAAAAAGTACAAAAATAATGGTTTCAGTGGTTATATTTGAAAAAAGTGAAAAATACTCAAAAACTGATTCTCTGGCCGAGAAACGTCGATTTTGAAAATGTTATTAAAAATCGAGGTTCATATTTATTTATTGATCAATCGAGATGAAATCACTTTTTATGAGTATTTTATAGGTAATTAAGCTGAATTCGGTCAAAAATTTGTCCAGAAAGAAATGCATTCAAAAGTGTACCGAAAAAATCGCATGTTTTTTTCTTCAAGATACAAAATCCGTGACAACGATTTCTTATTGGAAATTGAATTTTGACAGTTTTTTGGATGAATATCGATATATTTGCTTGAATTAAAGCAAAAAGTACAAAAATAATGGTTTCAGTGGTTATATTTGAAAAAAGTGAAAAATACTCAAAAAGTGATTCTCTGGCCGAGAAACGTCGATTTTGAAAATGTTATTAAAAATCGAGGTTCATTTTATTTATTGATCAATCGAGATGAAATCACTTTTTATGAGTATTTTATAGGTAATTAAGCTGAATTCGGTCAAAAATTTGTCCAGAAAGAAATGCATTCAAAAGTGTACCGAAAAAATCGCATGTTTTTTTCTTCAAGATACAAAATCCGTGACAACGATTTCTTATTGGAAATTGAATTTTGACAGTTTTTTGGATGAATATCGATATATTTGCTTGAATTAAAGCAAAAAGTACAAAAATAATGGTTTCAGTGGTTATATTTGAAAAAAGTGAAAAAACTCAAAAAGTGATTCTCTGGCCGAGAAACGTCGATTTTGAAAATGTTATTAAAAATCGAGGTACGTTTTTATTTATCGATCAATCGATATGAAATCACTTTTAATGAGTATTTTATAGGTAAATAAGCTGAATTCGGTCAAAAATTTGTCCAGAAAAAAATGCACTACAAAGTGTACCGAAAAAATCGCATGTTTTTTTCTTCAAGATTCAAAATCCGTGACAACGATTTCTTATTGAAAATTGAATTTGAATAGTTTTTTGGATGGATATCGTTATCATTGCTTGAATTAAAGCAAAAAGTACAAAAATAGTGGTTTCAATGGTTATATTTTAAAATAGTGAAAAAATTCTCAAAATGTGCTTCTCTGGCCGAGAAACGTCGATTTTGTAAATGTTACTAAAAATCGAGGTACGTTTTTATTTATCGATCAATCGATATAAAATCAATTTTAATGAGTATTTTATAGGTAAATAAGCTGAATTCGGTCAAAAATTTGTCCAGAAAAAATGCATTACAAAGTGTACCGAAAAAATCGCATGTTTTTTTTTCTTCAAGATACAAAATCCGTGACAACGATTTCTTATTGAAAATTGAATTTGAACAGTTTTTTGGATGAATATCGTTACATTTGCTTGAATTAAAGCAAAAAGTACAAAAATAATGGTTTCAGTGGTTATATTTGAAAAAAGTGAAAAAAAACTCAAAAAGTGATTCTCTGGCCGAGAAACGTCGATTTTGAAAATGTTATTAAAAATCGAGGTTCATTTTTATTTATTGATCAATCGAGATGAAATCACTTTTTATGAGTATTTTATAGGTAATTAAGCTGAATTCGGTCAAAAATTTGTCCAGAAAAATGCATTCAAAAATGTACCGAAAAAATCGCATGTTTTTTTCTTCAAGATACAAAATCCGTGACAACGATTTCTTATTGGAAATTGAATTTTGACAGTTTTTTGGATGAATATCGATATATTTGCTTGAATTAAAGCAAAAAGTACAAAAATAATGGTTTCAGTGGTTATATTTGAAAAAAGTGAAAAAAACTCAAAAAGTGATTCTCTGGCCGAGAAACGTCGATTTTGAAAATGTTATTAAAAATCGAGGTACGTTTTTATTTATCGATCAATCGATATGAAATCACTTTTAATGAGTATTTTATAGGTAAATAAGCTGAATTCGGTCAAAAATTTGTCCAGAAAAAAATGCATTACAAAGTGTACCGAAAAAATCGCATGTTTTTTTTTCTTCAAGATACAAAATCCGTGACAACGAATTCTTATTGAAAATTGAATTTGAACAGTTTTTTGGATGAATATCGTTACATTTGCTTGAATTAAAGCAAAAAGTACAAAAATAATGGTTTCAGTGGTTATATTTGAAAAAAGGGAAAAAAAAACTCAAAAAGTGATTCTCTGGCCGAGAAACGTCGATTTTGAAAATGTTATTAAAAATCGAGGTTCATATTTATTTATTGATCAATCGAGATGAAATCACTTTTTATGAGTATTTTATAGGTAATTAAGCTGAATTCGGTCAAAAATTTGTCCAGAAAGAAATGCATTCAAAAGTGTACCGAAAAAATCGCATGTTTTTTTCTTCAAGATACAAAATCCGTGACAACGATTTCTTATTGGAAATTGAATTTTGACAGTTTTTTGGATGAATATCGTTACATTTGCTTGAATTAAAGCAAAAAGTACAAAAATAATGGTTTCAGTGGTTATATTTGAAAAAAGTGAAAAATACTCAAAAACTGATTCTCTGGCCGAGAAACGTCGATTTTGAAAATGTTATTAAAAATCGAGGTTCATATTTATTTATTGATCAATCGAGATGAAATCACTTTTTATGAGTATTTTATAGGTAATTAAGCTGAATTCGGTCAAAAATTTGTCCAGAAAAAATGCATTCAAAGTGTACCGAAAAAATCGCATGTTTTTTTCTTCAAGATACAAAATCCGTGACAACGATTTCTTATTGGAAATTGAATTTTGACAGTTTTTTGGATGAATATCGATATATTTGCTTGAATTAAAGCAAAAAGTACAAAAATAATGGTTTCAGTGGTTATATTTGAAAAAAGTGAAAAAACTCAAAAAGTGATTCTCTGGCCGAGAAACGTCGATTTTGAAAATGTTATTAAAAATCGAGGTACGTTTTTATTTATCGATCAATCGATATGAAATCACTTTTAATGAGTATTTTATAGGTAAATAAGCTGAATTCGGTCAAAAATTTGTCCAGAAAAAAATGCACTACAAAGTGTACCGAAAAAATCGCATGTTTTTTTCTTCAAGATTCAAAATCCGTGACAACGATTTCTTATTGAAAATTGAATTTGAATAGTTTTTTGGATGAATATCGTTACATTGCTTGAATTAAAGCAAAAAGTACAAAAATAGTGGTTTCAATGGTTATATTTGAAAATAGTGAAAAAATTCTCAAAAGTGCTTCTGGCCGAAAACGTCGATTTTGTAAATGTTATTAAAAATCGAGGTACGTTTTTATTTATCGATCAATCGATATAAAATCAATTTAATGAGTATTTTATAGGTAAATAAGCTGAATTCGGTCAAAAATTTGTCCAGAAAAAATGCATTACAAAGTGTACCGAAAAATCGCATGTTTTTTTTCTTCAAGATACAAAATCCGTGACAACGATTTCTTATTGAAAATTGAATTTGAACAGTTTTTGGATGAATATCGTTACATTTGCTTGAATTAA
>JAEQBA010004186.1:0-174095 GCA_019434445.1 Phalangium opilio
TTACCGTAAACCCCATGGACGTACGTATCATTTAAGATGATCCAAACTAACCAAAACAAACAAAAAAACAAAAAATGACCAAAATAAAATAAAAAAAACTCTATAAACTAACAAAACCCAAAAACAAAAGACCCAAAGCATCGACTCCCGAGAAAAAACAAAAAATTGATTCGAACAATCGGTTTTTTCTTTTTTTTTTATACTTTTTTTGCTCTAACGTTTTTGCCGACACGGTTCTTTCCGATTTGTTTCGTTTTATTAGCAAATTGAACAAGAGCAAGAAAGTAGGCAGCATAAACGAAGAGGACGAAGATTCGGATAGTTCCGATGAAGGAAGCAGTTATCACGACGAAATGGAAAGTTCCGAAGAGGAACAAGAAAAGGTCAAAGGTCGCGAATTGGAGTGGGACGATTCCACCCTGACGTTTTGAAACGATTCGAGGTAAAACTTTTGATTTATATAAAAAAAAGAAGAAGAAAAAAAACAAACATGATGATGATGATGATGATGATAAAACATAACAAATGAGCTGATGAGGGACGCCTTTTTTTTTATTATTTTTCCTCTCTCAAAACAATTAAATTAAATAAGTTTTTAATTCCTATAAAATTATCGTAAATATTTAATAATGTAGAGAAAAATTGAAAATCGATCGCGCTGTGCTGTTATATATGCCATTTAATATTTAAACAAACAAACAAATAAACAGTAAACAAATCTTAAAAAACACAAACACAGATACTACTACTACTACTACTACAACAACAACTACTAAATAAATAAAAAAATATAATACATCAAACACTGTTTTGCAAGCAAGCATGCATGCAGCGGGGGGAGATAATTAGCTTCAATTATGTTTAATAATAATTATCTACAACTTAAATCATGGTTTATTCTCTTCAGCCCAACCCAAGCTTGTACACACACACAGCAATGAATTCGTTTCTCTTATTTACTTCTGGGATTTACTTCTAAGGGAAATAAACAAAAATATGTTGGAATTGATTTAAATATTCTAATTTTTCCCTAATTAATAATTATAGTTTGTTTAATGGGGCTTTCATATATTTTAAACTATTTTTGGTTTATTTTTTAATTGTTACGTTTTTTAAACCCCCGTATTATATAATATCCTTCATTAATTAATTAAAAGTTAATTAGCGGCTATAAACACGAATTATATAATATCCTTCATTAATAATTAATTTTTTAAAAGTTAATTAGCGGCTATAAACACACTATAGATACGAAACCGGTTTATAGGTACAAAGTTTAAAAATGAAAAAAAAAAAATCTTAATATAATCAGCTGCAAAAGTGTACATTGTTTCTACTTAGCGTATATATATATTGAAATAGGTGACAAAAAAATAACGGTTTTCAGTGCCATAAATATAGTTATTGCATTTTTAAAAAAATGATATCAATCGATCGAGAGAACGACATACATAAAAAAAAACAAAAAACAAAACTAAAATTTTGTTATTTTAGTTTCGGAAAAACTTTTTCAAAAAACCGTCGTAGTTCTTCTGTTGATTGTTGACCCTTTCTCTACTTCTAAAAATAACAAAAAAACAACCACAAAATGAATCTTCTCAACAAAAAACAAACATACAAAATATCTTTCAAAACTTTCAAATATCTTTCAACAAACAAATAAATCACTATTTTCTATCCCACAAACTTGAGAAGAAAAAACCAAACAATCATTCGATTTCAACAACAAAAATATATATATTACAACATGCCATTTAATTATTATTAAATATCATAATTAATTAATGAGAAGAATTATTAATTAATATTAATTATAATTAAGTAAGTATTTCGTGCTAATTCCTTCAAAAATATAAAAAAAAAAAAAGAATACTAATGGCGCGGATATCGTACTATAAATATAGTTAAAAATGAAATACGGAGTGTAAGGTTCGTAGTATATGACAATTGATGGACTTATACAGTTTTTCTTAACGGGAATTGATACCTTGGGTATTTTAAACAAACAAATAAACAAAATTAAACTAAACTAAACGTCATGGGCAAGAATTTAAAACTCTTTTCAGATAAACTTGGAAAGTGTTTAAAAAAATACGGAGGATTATAAACATTGATGAGAAAAAAACGGTCACACACAAAAAACAAATAAATACAAACAAACATAAGATAAACCTAAAACAAAAACATATCCAAGCTTTGCATTTGAGACCATACTTTTTTGTGCGATATATACGACAAATTTTCCTCCCTCCCCCTTTCCCAAATTACCTTTGAACCACTATTTGTCAAAAACAAACAAACATCATTTTAGTCAAAAAAAAACGGTCTAGACGTCATATAGATTAAAAAAAACCACTACAACAAAGAAAAAAAATTTCCCATAATTTTTGTGATGTAATTTAAATGAAAACAAACAAACAAACAACCCCCCCTCCCCCAAACTTTAATAATCATCAAACATCAAGTGAATTATGTATTAACGTAATTGTAGCCATAAAAATTAAAAAAAAAGCACTATATCGGTGTTTTATGATATAACGTCAAAAATAATTTTACAGTTTTAATTTATCACAAAAACAATTTGAATTCATTAAACTGTGGACTATATACTAAACGAAAAAAAAAAACATTTTTTAATGCCAGAGAAAATAATAATACATTTTGAAATTAAATTTCTTAAAGTTAATTATTTTTTTTCTTTTTCCGTATTAATTAATTAATAATTTGATATTAATTAACATTAATTTTTAACGATACCCCCTTTACAAAGGTGTTGGCATGGTTTACAGTATGCAAATTTTTAATTAATATACTAATTAAAAAACGGGTGGATGAAAATTAATTAATGAAAATTGCGTCGTCTGCTACATAAATACGCTGTCATTGTGGACTGTGCCTATATGGGTGTTAATAAAAATGTACTTAAAAATAGTATTAAACACGGGGTATCGTTAAATATTAACCCCCCCCCCTTAATTTTAATTAATTTAATTTCAAATTAATTTCCTGGGCGTTGCATTGCGTTTTCTTGGATAGTTTTAATTTAATTAATGAAGAAAAAAAAACAAGATGCTTCTTTAAAAAAAAACAAAAAACAAAAATTTAAATAATAAAAAGATAAAAAAATAACAAAAAAACAGCGCATGTGTTGAAAAAACAAAAACAAAAATATATAAAGTGAGACATTCCATGTGTAAAGAAAAAACAAACCATTTTTGAAGAAATAATTGTTTTTTGTGTTTAGTAAAAATTCCATAGTATTTGTCAGGGGTAAATTTTGGTGGTGGGCTAAAACTATATATATATATAAAACGGAAATCATATTAACGGCGTAGTGCTAGTTAATGTAAATGTAAAAACAAACAAACAAACAAATTAGTTTAAATAACTAAAAAAACAAAACAAAAAACATTCTTGAATTTTTAGCTAATTATTTGGCTGTTGTAAAAAAATTTCTTAGTCCAGGGGGAAGAAATAACCAAAAAAACAATTTGAAATTTGAATTTTTATTTTTTTTTTTAAAGTGATGTTAAATTTTTTAATTTTCTCGGCGTTTAATTTTTTCCCCTTAATATTTTTTAATTATGATTGGATAAAGAGAAGTGTTTTTGTTTGCGTGTGAGTTTGTGATTTGGCCTTTTCCCCCGAACGAAAAACACAATTACCATCCTGCAATTAAAAATCAGTACACGTTAGTCCTCTATCTCAAAAAACATACAAACAAAACACAAAAAAAAACAGACTGTACTGCACTTTTCGCGAGCGAGAAGAGTTTGGGTCAAATCCTAACAGATGTCTACTATGTATTTGTTGGTAAATAATGCAATAAACACCAAACTTTTACCCCAAATGTGCGTTTATTCTATGTTTATTGTTAAAAATATTTCTGGTAAATTTATTTTACAGAATATTCAAGGAAAAGAAATTCGATCGAAAAACGAATTCCATCGAAATTTCAATAGAGCTAGGTGTCCGTATTCCGTAGACGCCTAAGATGATGCTGTATATTCAAAGGTGAAAGGTCATCAACGTGAAATAGACTAAATTTGATCTATTTTTATGCTCTTTTTGTCTAATAGAGCTATCTCAGTTGTGACGTCACTGCCTGCCTATGTAAAACGTCATAGGGTTCCGCTTTGGTTCTATGGTCAATCGGCATGGGTGACGTCACTCTTAAGGCTTCCGAGACAGCTTTATAGAGCTATCTAGTTGTGACGTCACTGCCTGCCTAGTAAAACGTCATAGGCTTAGTTTTGACATTGAGCCCCCTGTTTTGGTACCACTTTGGTTCTATGGTCAAACAGGGTTCATACGAAATTTCCAAAGCCAATTTCCCTGATATTTCAGGTTTCCAGAGTACTTCTTATAAATTTCCAGGTGCATTTTTTACATTGGAGGAGTGTTATAATTTCAAATAGGGTAACCAGACTATACCTAAAATATGTTTACCATTCTTTGTTAGGTTATAATAGACAGGACCAAAATACAGAATTCCATACACGAAGAAATATATTTTCTCTCCACTGAGACAACTAACATCGAATTTTTCGTGCACCAAATTAGATTATGGGTCCCACTGAAGTGATTTTGTTTTCACTTTATTTTATTTCCCGATTTTTGGAAAAATAATTAATTTTCCCTGATTTTTCGAAGAAATTTTCATTTTCCATTCCCTTATTTTCCCTGTTTTTTCCTCTACACCAAACCAATTTCTCCTGATATTTCCAGGTTTTCCCTGTTTTCCATGTTCGTATGAACCCTGTCAAACAGTATGGGTGACGTCACTCTAAGGCTTCCGAGATAGCTCTATTGCACACGTGGTTAAGGTTAACTCATATATTTTCCTTTCCAAATGGCGGTTCATCACACAATAGGCTTTGTTTAATAACTTTAAAACTTTATTATATTCACTGGTAATCCTGGATACAATAATTAATTTTAAATGAAGAGTTATACAATTTAAATATGTCTTTGACGTAAAGGAAAAGCAGAATCACCAGATCGGGTTCTCGTAAACGTTTCTTCATCATTAGAAACAGAGAAAAATGACGTAATAATTGATCTACACAGGGGCATTTATCAATTAAGTGAAAACAACTTTCGCAAACGCAGGTATGTCTACACGGTAAGCACACGTGACTTATCGCGTTAGCTTGGCATACGACGCAAAGTCTATTGGTTGAATCTTGTTCAGGGTTTACTTGGGTATTTTCGTAATTGGATGTATTGTCAGATTCAGGGATATACGGGTTTTAAACAACAAGTTCTGCCATTTGCTTGTTTCAAGTATTGTGTCAGAACTCTACTTTCCATTTGACATAGTTCATCTTGAACGTGAATTACAACCGCCATTAACACAACTGAATCAGCGTTTAGGTCAAAATCATCTTCTCTAATGATAAGAACTAGTAAGGGATATTTGGTCCGAGGATTTGCCTAAGTCATTTGGGTTTATTTTAATTGGAGGTTTCAGTGTTACATTCTGATTGGTTATTACATTAGAAAAACTCTCTGTTGGGCTTTTAAGGCCGCAAGATTCGATTAAAAACGTCTCTTCTCGAAGACGTTCTTTAAATGTAGGCCAGTCTAAACCTAACGACGCGTGGAATTGGTACAGATCTATGCCCCAATAAGCATTCACAGTGCATTTGTCACATTCGCTAGAAATTAAACAGCTCACTTTGTCTAAAGTACTTTTATTGGCGTCATTTAGCTGAATGAAAATGGGTTTTGCACTTTTACCATAGAAAGGCTTTGCGTTTTTCTGGGATAAAATACGGTGGATGTTCCACCCATTCCCGAAAAAAGATCACTGTTTATAGTTAAATGAAATAAATAACACAGCATCACCGCTAGAAGAACTAATACCGAGAAAATCTCGACAATGTTCGAAATTTCTGCCATGTAGACTAAAAAATATGGCATTATTTAATGTAAAATAAACATATTTTCGATTAAAAATATCATAACAAATACATAAAACTGAAACAATGTATGTTTTGGGTCTGAGACCACGAGCACGAAGCGTCACTTATATTCAAGCAGACGAACGGTTATTCAGAGATCAATGTATGTCATCTGCTACCATGGAGCAATATTATAAAGACGTAATTGCCATATAATGCATTTAGAGGAAACATTCAGTGTCACTCCAATAAAATTACTCCATGCATTTTTTTATATTTTTAAACTCACGTGACACTTGATGACCTTTCACTTTTGCCAACGGTCCACCGAAAGTCCGAAATCGGCTCGCCAAGTGTTAAGTCGCGAAGTAAACTTAACGTATTTTATTTAATAATTAGGCACTTTGTTTAAGTTTCGGAAAAGCTGTAGAATAGAAGATAATTTTGATGAAAGAAAGACATTAAATCTTCTCGTTATAACGCAGCGTTTATATAGTTTGTGAAAGTGTGTACAAAAACAATTTCAAAATTAAGAGAAAGATTTAACCAATTCGATTGGCGGGCAAATTTAGGCCTTGGCCATTTTTAAAGGGGCGTGATTTTTTTTTTTTTTGGCGTTTACTACGCTTGCGCGAACCTAGCGACGCGCCCGCTACCATAGCAACGTGACATCACCAAGATTAATGATTTTTTGTGAGTGGCTTTTTTGCGATTTTACGAAAGGTGGTGAAATTTGACGCGAGTGTTTGTGAATTTGTGAAGGATATTTGTGAAATCTTGAATTTGATAATTATTTCAAAAAGTATACAGATCGAGTTATCTAGTCGGCGTCTTGTAAGTTTTGTTTAAGTATTAACTATTTACTAACCACTAACTTAACTAAGTTGACTAAGCCAACCAAGGCTTAGCGAACGAACAGGCTACAGCCTTTCGGGTTTTTGGGGTTTGGGATATATTTGTGAGCGTTTTGTTACGTAATTTCAAAATAATTATCGTCTTAACGTGTCGGGCATAAATAATTCATCATGTGAGATAAGTTGGACGATGGCAGAATCTGCGTGGAAATTAGGCGAAACAGAAGATTTGATTGACAAAGTTAATGAACAAATTAATCAAATTGATTTGAACGATAGCGGTGACGACAGTTGTTCTTCCAAAGGCGCGCGTGTTAAAACAAAAAGGAGGGATACGAAACGTTTAGTTCAAAGCGCGACAACTAGCCCTTCATCCAATCCTAGTACCCCTAGTCATTCCTCTACACCCGGTCTTTTTCGTCAAAATTCTGCTGATAATAGTTTCAGCCAATCTAAAAAATTTTCGGGAACTCGCAGTAAAATCCCCTTAAGGCAGAGACTTTCGGCTAGCGATTCTTTGTGCGAAACTACACGTAGATATAACTACCTCCATTCGCGAAGTATCGGGAAATCTAGTTCTAGTTCTTCCTCTCAGTCTCAATCTTCCGAGGCAACTGTTACCAAAACAAAACGAGTTAAGGATAGATTTCGTAGAAGTTCGGACTCTCTACCCGAAAAGGGTTATTTAGTACCTTACGGTCTAAGAATTCAACACGCAGCACATAGATGTGCATGGTTAGTGAACTGTCTAACACACTAACATAGAAAAAGTGGTTTTTCGAGTTTATTTTAAATTGCAAGGTTTTTTGTTTAAATGCGAATTTAGGTCAGAATCTGATAACTCCACATCTTTGGGCAGTGTTACTACCAGTCAAACTCCAACCATGAGTAAAAGAGTCAAAAGCACTCATGGTTCTTACTCTACTCTTTCTCCCACCACTTCTAGAGGTTAATCATAGATTCAAATTGAAGTTTTTAGCACTATTTGCGTCCCAAAACTAAAATACTTCTAAAATTGTTTAGATAATAGTTGTAGGCAACACAGGGCATCAAATGGCAGACCTTTTAGCCAACAACAATCAAAAGTAGGCCTTTTTTTTCTCTCAAGTCACAAAGTTAGGCTCTGCCCTTTCCCCTCTTTCTCTACTATCTTCAATTTCTTGTAGTGGCCAGTTGTTCTTTCTCAGTTTTACCATGAATATACAGTTAATAGGAATTATTGTACCCATATCTCCCATGTTAATTTCTATGCGCGTTTTGTGGGCCAGACTTGAGTTTGTCCGTCATGCCACATAATTCTGAGGCCTTCTTTCTTCTCCCAAACCTCAGAAAATTTATTATAAGAAGGTTACGCGATAAATAGTTCCCTCATCATTACTCTATGAGTGCTTAAGTATTTGCCAAGGCGCTTGCGCTTGTGCAGATTTTTGTCACACGTCAAGACAATCAGGGTTTGTGGGTTTATTGCTGAGGATTTAGTAAATACCAAACAGTTATAGAATTTCCCCATGGTGCGATGCCCATCTGAAGTTTGTTGAATAGGAAAGCAAACAAAATGGGGATATAAGCCTGGGAAGAATCATGTTACATAACTAAAGTATTTAGAGGATATAGTGCCATCCTTCTTCTATTATCCCCTTCTGGTCATATATAATGATAGTCTAGCTCTTCCCATGCAGAAAATACGCCTAGATACGTTGAGAAAATGGCTTGCTACACAATGATTCCTATTAGCTACGTGTATTCCTGGTTTTACTGGACACTGAGTTAAAATCAGCTTAGAACCAAATTAAGAACATAGATGAACAACTTTACCCCCTCTTAACAATAGATAAATAAATGAAAAACAATAGTCACTGTTGTATCTATCTCGATCTTGAGAGGCAAGGGGGCAGAGTTTAACCTCGCTGTTGTAATTGTAACTTTCCATGGGTTCGAAAACTTATTTCCTTCATTCATTTTTATCTGTAGTTTGACGTGTACTTGCCATTGTGCGAGGTTCAACAGGGTTTAAAAAAGGGAGAAGTTCTCGAGGTAGAACTTGAAAATATTCATATCTCCTCTCAAATTGAATTGAGAGTTTTGAAAATGCAAAATTTGTTTTTAGGGTGTTCTGAGAATAAATCCCAGAAACTACGAGGATGCCTACATTAGTGCGCCGGTAATCCTCGGTAGCTCTCTTTTTCAGTGTCTTTCTGTTTTTGTAATTTATGACAAAAACTTACCACCAAGTTCCCCTATTATTATTATTACCAAACCATGATTCAATGTTTTTTACCATCCATCCATGATTCATTGGAAATATGGACAGAGGCTGAGTGATACTCCACCCAAATTTTGATTTTAAAAAAAGAAAAAAAAAGAAAAAATATTTATCAATCAATTCAAATTAGATCGACACTGATTTAAAAAAAGAGTTCCCTCCCAGTTTTATTTATTTATTTATTTTCTTTGTACATTTTTGATTTGTTTTGCGCTTTAACCCCGGCTGTAATTTCTAATCTTCATCTGTGTATTTTAGTTTAGAGATGTTTTATAATTTAATTGACGTTATATCACGGAATTCATCCGCAATTTCACTCCCCCTTTTTTAATTATATTGTTTTAATTAACAATTAACGTTTGCTTCTTAATTTTATCCCCCAAGCTTTTTTAAAAGTTTAACTGCGGTATAGTTATCTTAACTATTAATTTTCAGATTAACCCTTCATCCCGAAATTTCAAATTCTAACGTTTCTAAGCGAGTACGGGAATTTAAAAGTTTCAAGTTAACCCTCTATGTGCTCTAAACCAAAAAAAACAAAAATATTAACAATTCAGTTCATAGCCACTGGCCATTTCCTCAAAAAAAAAACGCTATCAGTCTCGTTTTACAAGCTTATCTATTTTTTTGGGGATGTTTCTTTTTGTTTCCTTCCATCTCTCTCTCTGTAGGAAGGGGCAATGGACATCTATCTTTCAGGCCTACGTGATAGAAACCGTGCCCTTAACGGCGACGTAGTGGCCGTTCGGCTCGGCCCTGTGGAAGAGTGGAAAGTACGGTCATGGCTTACTTACTTAACCTGGATTTTCAGGGTTCATACAAACAGGGTTCGTACGGAACCTGGATAAGTCAGGGATTTGGAAAATGGGGCAAGCCTTCAGGGATTTAAAGTTTCTTCCTAAAAAGTCAAGGATGGGTCGGATTTAAATTTGCTTCCTAAGAAGTCGGGGATGGGTCGGGATTTTGTTCGGTATATCAAACCATGCTTCGAGCAAGGCTAAATATGGGCTTAGGTGTAATTATGAAGTGGGCTCTGGTGAACACCATAAAATGGTCAGGGATATTGGCAAAATTTGGTCAGGGATAAGTTGGTGGAAAAGTCAGGGATTTTCAATATAAAAATTTCGTCCGAACCCTGACAAACCACGTGTACGTGACTTTGTATGAACTCTGGTTTCCACCATCCATTGGTCAGTTTTGTACTTATTTAACAAATACGAACGCAATTTAGATTATGTGGGAAAATATTAAAGAATACGAGGAACGTAAAGGTCATAGTATTTTTGACGAACCACCTGTCGCGTCTTTTAATTACCCCATTGAAGAAGAAGAAGTAGTAGTTGAACAAGAAGAAGCAGTTGGGGCGTCAGCCGCTGCTGCAGCTTGTAATGACGAATATGAAGAACTTGACTCTGACTTAGATTTGGGGGAAAATGAAATGCTCGAATGTAGTGGTTGGGATCAAAATTACGGACCTAGAATGCCCGATACGGTTGAAATCTTAGGCGTGGCCGATTTAAGACAACAAATCGACGATTTTTGCAAAGAAGTCAAAATGAAACGAAAGAATAACCGTGCACGTCAACGCCGTAAGAAAAAAGATGGCGGGGAAGGTGAAGAAAACAGTAATTCCACTAATCCCTCCGAACCGAGGGCAACTACGTCTACGTCTTCGAATAATGGTGGTCAAGACCAACCACCAGATTCTTCAAATATTGCCTCGACAAAAAAATCCTCGCCAATTGTCCACGCTTCCTTAGATGTTGAAAATATATCCCCATCCTCTTCTTCGTTATTAGATAGTGTAGTTAAAGATAGTCTTATAGCCTCTACGAATAAATTAGCAGATTTAAATTTAAACTCTAACGACGATAATAATGATGATAAAAGTTCCGCTAGTAACCAAAATGTTGAACTAAAATCGAATGACGCACCAGTCGTAATTGACACATGGACTATGGATAACGACGACGGTCCCAGATGGATCGTTACCCCCGAAGATTTACTTCGACTGGACGATTTTGAGATTCCTCGTTTTGGTTCCAATGATGATAATGGTAGAAATAACGATTCGGATGATGTAGATAGCGCTGATGAATCCAGTAAGGCCGTAGCCCCTGATGAGCTTAGCGAAGAGGAATATTCCCCATCCGTTGGGGGTGATAGCAATTCGAGCCAGTACGCCGAAGAGGCGGCGGAAGAAGCGGCCTTTTTCGCTACGCAACAAGACGTGTATAATAATAATTCCGGAGAGGATAACGTAGTTGACGCTTACTTGGTCCTCGACCAATTACCCCAACAACCCCAACCCCAACCTCAGCTGGAAGCAGAACCCGAATCCAATAATCCTCCGGATGAAGTTTCTACCACCCAACCCACTGATCCAGTTTCGATCTCCTTGGCCTTAGAAGAAGCCGTTAATTATAGTTCCTCTTCCGATAATGATAATGAACCCGTGACGGGGCTGGAACAAAAACTAGCCGATGTACATAAAGTTACGAATACTGTAAATATGTCCATGTCCACTTGGAAACCGTCACCAACGGAAGTACCTGATGAAAGCGAAGGTTGCGCGTCTAACAAGTGCCAATTGGACCCGCCCGAATCCAGTGGGGCCACTGAAAATGTTAATGGTGATTCGAATCCATCCACAAACCAATTACCCTCCTCGGGAGCGGATCAAGCTGAACAGGGTAATATAAAGGGCAAGAAAAAACGCAATCGCAAACGCAAGAAGAAAAATAAACAAGATTTTGGTGGTGAAAATAAATTACCCTTGGATGTAAATAATCAACGTGATAAACCCGCACCTATCAAGTTTGATGACCACAATACCAACTCGCAACAAGGGAGTCAACCCCCTAAACCCGTTAAAAGTGTTAATAATCAAACTCCGAATTTTCAAAGTCGACAACAACAACAGGTTGTCAAGTCACAAAATGGATTGCAGCACCATAATTTTACTATTTATGATATTTTGTCGTTGCCTACTAGTGGAAAGTTTGTTCAAAAGACTGGAAAGGTGCGTTTAATTAAAGGAAAAGTCCACGTAACATGACATTATACCTTAAAAGAACGGCCTTTTTCTAATTATAAAAGGAATTAAATATTAAAAGAAATAAATGATCTCTTATTACAAAATAATAATTGCGTTTAATTAGTCTTAAAAATAATCAAGGAGTGCTGCGCCAACCGCCATTGTTTTAGTGCCGTCTGGTAGCCCGAACAACTTCACTCCGCGGGATTGGTTGAATTCTCACAGGCTGAGAAAGGTTGGGGTTCTGTCTAGCAGACTCAACTAAAACTATGGCGGTTGGCGCAGTTGTCCTTGATTATTTTTAAGACTAATTAAATGCTAATTATTTTGTAATAAGATTGTCATTTATTCTTTTTACTATTTAATTCCTTTTATATTTAGAAAATGCCGTTCTTTTAAGGTATAATGTTATGTTAGCTGAACTATTCCTTTAAAAAATTTACTTTTTAACGTTTTATTGTAATCATTCGCGAAAAGGTTGTTTATATCATTGAGAAAGTTCATTCGAGAGTTGCAATGGGCCGTATTAAACTATTACAAGATAGAAACCCAAATTGGGCCCTATTTTCTCCAGCCGATTATCGGCTACCGAGAATTATGGTTCCAATGGAAGATTGCCCAAAGGGTGTGACGATTGTTTTCTTTCATTTTCTCTCTATCATTTCTAAGGATTTTTCAATCAATCAATCAATCAATTTATTTGTTAATTAAGGCTTCTTTGAACGTCCCGGTGATTACGCTACAACCTTATTTATCGCGAGAATTACCGAATGGGCGGAAGATTCAATGTTCGCGAAGGGTAGATTAGCTCGTAGTTTAGGAGAAGCGGGTGAAATTGAACCCGAGACTGAAGGAATACTTATGGAACACGATGTAGATTTTAGAGAGTTTCAACCGAATGTTTTGAAAGATCTACCGCAAAATTTACCATTTACAATTCCAGAGGTAATTACCGTCTACGCGGCGGCCCAGGGCCGGAAATAGGCGCAGGACACTGGACATTGTCCAATAAAATTTGATAATGCCCCACTTTTTTTAACTAAGGGGGGTCACTGAACAATTGAGCAATAAATTTTTCCGAACCTAATCACAGGACACTGGACATTGTCCAATAAAATTATTCGAAAGTGTCCCATAATTTTTTTTATCAAAAAACTAAGGAGGTCACTGGACAGTTGACCAATACATTTTTTTCCGAAGTTTTGATAGCTTGACTTTAACTTAAGTTTCGAAACACACTATTTTTGGACACTCCAGTGGACAGTGTCCTATATATATATATATTCCAGTCAAAGCAGGAGGGGTCACTGGACAAGCGTCTTATTACCGGCCCTGTCTACGCCCCCGCTTCCCAAACTTCAAACTTCCTTCCAAACTTTGAAAACACGTATATTTCAGAGTGAAATTAAAACAAGGCGAGACTTTCGCGATGAATGCGTATTCACAATTGACCCCAAAACGGCCCGTGATCTTGATGACGCCATATCTTGTAAGGTTGTGAGTGAAAATGTCTTTGAAGTTGGCGTACATATCGCCGACGTATCGTATTTCGTTAAAGAGGATACGAACCTCGATGAAGAGGCTTCTAAAAGAGCCACTAGCGTTTATTTAGTACAAAAAGTAAATTGAATTAGGGTTAATTGTCCTTTTTAGTGTCTCGCGGTAACTGTTGTGAGTAATTTACAATTGAAACACCAAAAATTAGGTTGTGCCAATGTTACCCAGATTACTATGCGAAGAACTTTGCAGTTTAAACCCCGGTACAGATAGATTAACATTTTCCGTTGTTTGGAAAATGACTTCCGAGGGAAAAATTTTAGACGAATGGTTTGGCAAAACTGTCATTAGATCTTGCGTAAAATTAAGTTACGAACACGCTCAAGTAAGTCTTCCCCATTCATCCATCACCATCAAAGCATCGCAGGGAGCCTAGCGGTCCCATATTTCTGAACCTGTCCTATATTATTTTATGATTTCATGAAAGGTCATATAATGGTTTATATTTTTGACTTAGTTTGGGAAATGTATCAAAATTTAAAGTTCCTCTTTTCAAAGTAAAATCCAATTATTTCTTAAGATTTTTCTACATCGTTTAAGCGAAAATAATTTTATATATGAGCATTTTTAATCGTATATTTTCCTATAAAATTCTATAATTCCGAAAGAAATTCCTATATTTCCTATAAGGAATTTAAAATATTGTCTGGGCTCCCTGGTACTATCGTTTCATTGTCTAACGACAGACGTAAAACCATTTAGGATATGATAGAAAACCCCAATAAAGAGTTTCAAACTAACGAACTACCCGAGATAACTGGTGGATACTCTATCAAAGAAATCAACGATAGAGTTCAGAATTTGCAGAAAATCGCTGCAAATTTACGCAGAAAAAGATTCCAAGACGGAGCGCTTCGTTTAGACCAAGTGAAACTCCAGTTCGTGTTGGATCAGGAAACGGGATTGCCCTCCGGTTATTCGATTCACGATTTAAAGGATAGTAACAGAATGATCGAGGAATTGATGCTCTTGGCCAATATGGCTGTGGCGCGAAAAATCTACCATAGTTTCCCGCAAAAAGCTTTCTTAAGGAGTCACGAACCTCCCCAAACTAAAATGATGGACGATGTCGTTGCTTTATGCGAATCTATGGGGATTTTCTTAGATTCTTCAAGCGCCGGGGCGTTGCAGGAGAGTTTGTCTCGTTACATGGGTGACGATATCATGTCAGAAGGCAGAGTTTCAGTTTTAACGCAGCTATTGTCAAAACCGATGAAAGTACGGGTGTTCTATATCAGGGTTCATACAAACCTGGAAAACTCGGGGAAATTTACAATTTTTAGTTAAATTCAGGGAAATTTGGGATTTTCGAGTGAGTTTGCTCTGAAGGTGTTGCTTCAACTATGAAAAAAACCACTCCTGTTGTTATTAACATGGCCTTAATTACACGCAACTTTGGTCTTTGGAGGCTCATAACTCTGGTTCTATTAGAGATACGGCGATGTCCTTCGAGTAATTTATAGTCCTATTTGTCCGCTTTCTAACGGTAGTAAATACTCGGGGTTACAGTAAACAGGGGCCGAGTAATTAAGCAAGATGTTCGTTAACATTCCCTCCACAGTATTAACATGAGCTTAATTACACACAACTTTGATCTTTGGAGGCTCATAACTCTGGTTCTATTAAAGATACGGCGATCACCTTCGGCTATGTTATAGTCCTATTTGTCTGCTTTCCAACGGTAGTAAATACTTGGGGTTACGTTAAACGGGGGCCGAGTAATTAAGCAAAATGTTCGTTAACATTCCCTCCATTGGATTAACATGGACTTAATTACACGCAACTTTGGCCTTTGAAGGCTCATAACTCTGGTTCTATTAAGGATATGGCGATGTCCTTCGGCTATGTTATAGTTCCATTTGTCCCCTTTCTAACGATACTAAATACTTGGGGTTACAGCAAACAGGGGCCGAGTAATTAAGAAAAATGTTCCAAAAGTTGTATGAACCCTTTATATGTACGTGATTATAGGAATGTATTCATTTATTTCCGAAATATTTCAATAGCCCGCGACGTATTTTTGCGCCGGATGGGTATCAGATCCCTATAAATTTCGTCATTACGCTCTAAATGTTCCTTTATATACGCATTTCACTTCGCCTATTCGACGTTACCCCGATATCATCGTGCACAGATTATTAGCGGCCGCATTAAGTACGCTTTCTTACATTTTATTTAAGTTAAAGAATTACTTTCTTAATTTAAACGACTTTACTGTGACGAATGTAGAAATCGGAAAAGTAACTAGCAAATCCGATCAAGACTTGCAAAGATGCGCAACACATTGCAATCAAAAGAAATTAAACGCTAGACGAGTTCACGAAATGAGTTGCGAGTTGTTTTTAGCGGCTTTCGTTAAAGCTTGCGGTCCTTTGCACGAAAAAGCTATGGTTATGACAGTTATGGATCATTCCTTCGATGTTTTGATTATTAAAATGGGTGTTGTCAAAAGGATTTATTGCGACGTAAGCTTGGTTTTGTTGTTTGTGATCAAAGTTTGTAATTAAAATGTTTGCGTAGAAATTGGATATTTTCAACGCTCAATTCGAAAAACAAATGGGAGTTCCTCGCTTAATCTTACAATGGAAAAGAGGAAAATCCGGTGGTTATACTCAAGTTTTGTCCCTTTTTTCGATGGTTGACGTTGTTCTAACGTCTTTTCCTAAAGATCCCATGAAATTTCAGGTACATCTACTTTATTTAATAGTCTAATTAATTAATTCAATCTTTTTTAAAACGTTTTTCTTTAATTCTACACGTGCAGGCGATTATGAAGCCGCCTCCACAAATCTCTAGTCTATGATTGGATCTGATCTCGGCTCTAATCAATTAACTAGCATCGTTTTCCCTTCATTTAAAGGGGAAAACGCTGTAAGTTAATTAATTAATTAAGTAATTAACTCTTTCAAATAATTATTTAATTTACGATCATGTTTTTCCGTCCCACCCGGTCTATTATCAATTCTAATTCTTAATTAATGAATTTTATTTTTAAAATTACCGAAAAATTGTAGTAGTAGTATTTTTATTTTAGGTTGGTTTATTAATTAATCAATTAGGTTTGTTTTTTAATTAATTATTGATTATATTTAAGCCTATGAAAAGAATGAAACAAAAACAAAATTTCTCTTCTAAAATTATTTTTAATTTCGTTTTTTTTTTTTTTTTTTTCTTTTTCCCCCGTTTTATTTTTATGAAAAAAGACATCAAATTTATTTTTTTTTCCCCATCCCGGTATTTATATCCAAAAATTCTTTCTTTTGACGGAGGACAAAACATTTTTTTTTGTCACAAAAAATACATTATTTTGGCCATTGACGCTTCATTAAATTTTTTACCCTTTTTTTTTTTTAATTATTTTTTTTTAATCTTCGATAAGATAAATTGTTCGGAGACCCATTCTTTAAAAAAAGTCCGATAAATTTATAAAAATTGTCTACTTATAATTATAAAAAAACTACAAAATTAGAATTTATCGTGAAAGAAAAATAAAAATAAAAATTAAAAAGTTATAATAATACAGAAATTAATTAATAAAATTCGCCTGCATTAGATTATGGGATTTTCTTTAAATCACACACACAAATAAACAAACAATACTAATTAATAATAGATTAATTAAAGAGTAAACAATCAAGGGGTTGGTTAGATTAATTAACTGTAATTAAACGTTAAACACTTAACATATAAAAAAGTATATAAAAAATGATTTATAAATTAATAGGCTTATTACACAATCTCCGTTGTTATTTATTTTTGCTGTTTGTTTTTTAGATTGGGTGTTAAAAGTAATAAACAAAATTTGACTAGAGAATGTCATACAAAACAAAATTACGTTAAAAAACAGGCACATATTTTAATTTCTGGGGGAAAAAACAAGGAAATATTCAGACAATAGAGCGCCGTCAGTTGTGACGTCAGATCCAAGGTTAAACGTCACGAGTCTGCCTTTAGCAATGGGCGGCCATGACAGTTACCGTTTTTTCTTTATGGGAAAACAGCATGGGTGACGTCACACCGGCGCTTCTGACAGCACTCTATTAACCCTTTTTTTTAATTATAAAACGTTGAATGAAAATGGAGCGTAATAATATAATATATAAAACACAATTAAAAAAACTAAATTAAATACAGGACTTATATGGGGGGACAAAGAATTTTTACCTTAGTTCAGTTCAATTCAGTTTAGGACCAACTAATAATATTTCACGATGAGTCTACTGACATTATTAATAGGCCTAGTAGACCAAAAATTTAAAATTGGTCTATCTGGATCAGATCAGCTCTCATCGTGAATTTATCATTTTTTTTAGGCCATACTGATGATATATTCCATTCCATTTCTTTTTAATTATACAATAATTTAATTTAATTAATTTTCATTTACTCGTTACAAAAATTGTGTTTCTTTCATTATCATAATCCCTTGTAATGTTGGTTGGGGGGAGGTCGACATTCCGTAGCAAGAGGGGGGGGGTCAGAGGTCAAGCAGTCAGTCAGTCTGGGTCTGGGGGAGGTGATAATTAATTAATTAACTAATGGTGAAATTAGGAATAATTAACGAGGATGGGGCAAGTGTTCAATTTCAATTCAATCATTTGTGTGAGTGACGGAGGTTTATTAAACGACACCCTTGTCTATGAAATGATATTCTTCGTCTTCTAAGGTATGTAGTTGTTTGTTTATGTTTGTTTTTTAGGGAAGGTTAGGGGAATAAACAAAAAACAATGAAACGGATTAACATTTTTTTTTTTTTGAAGTTGTTTATTGTATGAACACCAATTTTAATTTAATGTCCACAGCCATGCATTTGTATTTTCTTTACATAAATTTTATTTCATACGAAATTATTTACAATTTCATGCAAAAAAATCAAGAGAGAATTAATTAATTAATTAAGGCATATGACGTCATGCTTCATATAGCGCGAAAAAAAACTATTTTTGGAAGCAAAATTTCGCTGTCATGCTATAAATTCATGCCACAAGTGCAAAAATTGGTTGGCACTTATTATTAAGCCTAAACGTGGCTTAATTAAGAATAAGAAAATAAACACAGTTGAGTACCGGGGAAAAAAAATCGTAATAAGTTCGTTGCCAGCACTGAGCACAATCAGCAATAATTAAAGTATCGTAGTTTTTAATCTATAAAGGTAGGTTTTAGATATTTGACCCCAAATGGACACCATCTGTTTTGTATTTACGCCCCAGTAAATTTAGATTTGGCCTACAATTAGCTTCAACGTTAAGCCTTGGCAATGGAAAATACTTTGTCACTGAGTCACGGTCGCCATTTTGGATGGACTAAATTAGCAATAACTGCAGTCAAAAATGCTTAGTCATAGTCCTTTCAGGTATTTGGATATTTTTTTTAAGATTTGGCCTACAATTAGCTTCGAAGTTAAGCCTTGGCGGCAATGGAAAATACTTCGTCACTGAGTCACGGTCGCCATTTTGGATGGCCTAAATTAGCAATAACTGCAGTCAAAAATGCTTAGTCATAGTCGTTTCAGGTATTTGGATATTTTTTTTTTTTTTTTTAAGATTTGGCCTACAATTAGCTTCGAAGTTAAGCCTTGGCAATGGAAAATACTTTGTGTCACGGTCGCCATTTTAGATGGCCTAAATTAACAGTCAAAAAATGCTTAGTCATTGTCGTTTCGTAAATGGTGGCCATTTTGGATTAAATCTAAAAATACTGATATATATATCAAAAATAATCCAAACAAAAAATAAATTAAATCTTTTTCTAATCAGAGAAAGAAATTATAAGTCCATGCTTATAAGAATCAAGTCTGGTGGCCAAAAACAACTTATTATTTACAACATAACGTAGAAATTGATATAATCTAACTATAATTATATAATCTTATTATTAACTTTCCCAAATTTTAAGTATTTATGAATCAAATTGCCCCTTTCTTTTTAATTAAGAATAATTAATTATCTTACAAGTCATTACATCACATCAACATAAAATTCGCAAGGATTCCCCATAGCCATTTTAAAAGATTTCCTACTACTACCGGCTTGTTCGGAGGGCGCAGTTTCTAGCTGTCCTTCGGCTGAATTTTGACTGCTCCCACTGTGGCCACTGCTGCTACTATGTCGTCCATCCAACGCGCTGTTGGGGGCTCCGCGGCTAGAACCGTGAATTCCCGAACCCACAATCCCTATACCTTGCACATTCCCAGTTTGTTGTTGTTGTTGTTGTTGTTGTTGAGAAGAGTTTGGAGGCATAATGGGAGCCGAGCCACAAATACCCTGAAGACTTCCCACCATGACCGCTTGATTATTCCCCAAATGAATGGCGCTACGTTGGCTAGCCACTTCGGAATCACTACCCGCTGGGCTACCTATTTTAGTCTCTTTATCTTTCAATGGATCTAGCATACCATTACTACTTCCACCTGAAAAACCTATTTAGGGTTAGACAATTAAAGGTTTAACACCTAGGTTTAAGGTTTAAATTATTGCATTATCTTACCGGAACCACTATGTAAACTGCCACCACCCTCGCGACCAAATGACCCGTAGTTGACCATGTCTTTGCTAAAACCAAATGGCATTGGGATGAAGCCAGTCGGAGGGATGTAACTTCCCGAGTAAGATACTTGGCTGCTACTCCAAGTTGGTTGAGTTGATGGAGGAGGAAGAGGCCCTAGTGTATCTCTATCAACTTCGCTAACTGTATCGTCGTCATTCATTTTTAGAGACGCCATATCTAATAAGATTTCAAATCAAATTAGGTCTTTTCATACTTAAGCCTAACAAGACCTATTTTTCCGCCTAAGCCTAACAAGACCTATTTTTCCGCCTAAGCCTAACAAGACCTATTTTTCCGCCTAAGCCTAACAAGACCTATTTTTCCGCCTAAGCCTAACAAGACCTATTTTTCCGCCTAAGCCTAACAAGACCTATTTTTCCGCCTAAGCCTAACAAGACCTATTTTTCCGCCTAAGCCTAACAAGACCTATTTTTCCGCCTAAGCCCTAACAAGACCTATTTTTCCGCCTAAGCCTAATAAGACCTATTTTTCCGCCTAAGCCCTAACAAGACCTATTTTTCCGCCTAAGCCTAATAAAACCTATTTTTCCGCCTAAGCCTAATAAAACCTATTTTTCCGCCTAAGCCTAATAAGACCTATTTGTCCGCCTAAGCCTAACAAGACCTATTTTTCCGCCTAAGCCTAACAAGACCTATTTTTCCGCCTAAGCCTAAAAAGACCTATTTTTCCAGCTACACCTACGCTTATAATACCATATAAGCGTCTACTTACTGCCACACAAATCTCCAAAAACGTAATAGCATTGTTCGGAAAATGTTATTTTGTTAACAGTATGTCGTATATAACCAGCTTTTAGTAACTGCGTGGCGTATTTCCTGGCTTCCCTTCTATCTTGGAAACCTTGTACGTGAGTGTACAACCAGTCTACTACATCCACCCCTATGAAGGCGTTGGGAATAGTAATTTTCAACCACATTCTGTCACGAATATCTAAACCCGATTCTGTCGAAGCCATGGCCTTAACAATCGTTAGCATATCAGTTTCCAAAGTTAAAGGAATTTCTTGAAATTGCCCTTGATAAACGATTAAGTAAACAAAGAAAAATCGTAAGTTAATTAATTAATTAATTAATTTTGCGCTGAGTAATTAATCTTTTTAAGGAATAAATTAAAATTTGGGTATTTCGCATTCAAACAAGAGGATGGTAAAACAATTTAGGGAGTACATCTAAATTTCAATATATATTTAACTCATCTTTCCAAGTATATTTTTGTGTGAAACGTAAATAATATTTAAGAATGTATTAATTAATTAATTTTAACGCTTTAATTATTGATAAATAGGCCTAATTAGTGAAAGGCGCCCACCCGCTTTAATGCTTTTATTTTAATAAATAAAAAGTTTTGGGGCAGTTATTTAAAACTCACTGTCAGACTCGGGAATGGAACTTGTAATGGAAGAACTGGTGGAAGTCAGGGTGCTGACTGACGGAGGACGCAGGGGGTAATCGCTGGCTGTGTGCGGGGAAAAACAGCCCGGATTAGCGCAGCCACTACCTACAAATTCGGGATGGCAAGCGATCACCGTAGAAATGAAAGAAAAACAAAAAAACGTGGGAAGTATTCATGCTAGAACAACTTTTTTTTTTGGTTAACAATCTATTGAATTCATTAGCCAAAAATATTTTTAAAAATTTGATATGATCAAATTTATCATGCCGCAGATGATAAATTATTATTCTTTATCTAGGCCGGAATATTTAGGCTATACCTCGTGCCGCTTCGGTATGAGCCACCCAAGCTCCGGGATCTATAGGTCTAACCGGTTCCATTCTAGGAATTGTGAAGTAACCTTTGGGATTAGGGTCCCAACATTTGGCTACCACCAGCTTGATGGGTCTACGATGAAAATTAAGCTCCGTAATTAGTTTTAATTAAGTTCTTGGACAACCTATGATTAATTTTATACCCCGGTTTTTGAACTGCCTCTCTTAAAACTCTAACTGCGTCATCGTTGCTCATATTTTCAAAATTGATATCATTAACTTGTAATATCATATCACCAGGTTCGATTCTTCCATCCAAAGCCACGGCCCCTCTGAAGTTTACAAGTTAAAAAATATTTTAAATATTTCACCTGGCCGCCATTTTGTTTTTCTTTTACCCTTTCATTATGGACCCAACGTAGATTCCACCGTCTCCTCCTTTATTTGATTGCCCTACTATACTAATACCTAAAAAGTTTACCGTATCTAAAAGAATAAAGCGTTTTCGTTAGTTTTATGGCTGCCATATTGGGGGTGTTTATCAGGGGTGTGCGAGTACTCGTTAAGTTCGAGTACTCGGTTCTAGTATCGAGCCGAGTACTCGACTCGATACTCGATAACAACACATTGAGGTACTCGAGACAGATTCGAGTAGCTTTTTAACATCTTAAATACTCGAGTCCAAGGCTTACAACTATAGCAGACGATAAGTTCATGATCATTTATTTTGAAAATCACCCGTTCAATGTTTAATTGATCACTAACAATCTTTTTGAACTAGTTAGATGTTAGATAATTGAAAACATCTTCGTTCGTTATTTTCAAGAAATTTACAAAATTGCTACTCGACAAGTCAATATTTGAGACTCGATAATTACTCGAAAGAACCAAAATTTGGGACCTATCTAAATACTCGATACTCGAAAGTATTTTTGAGACTCGGCTCGATACTCGATAAGAAATTAGTTTCGATACTCGGACTCGGCTCGAAACCGAAAAAACGGGACTCGCACACCACTGGTGTTTATGAAATAATTTAAAAAAATCTAACCCAAATTCAAAGTAACGGTGATGATATTTAGTGACATGGTTGAATCTGTAATACTGCTAATGGAAGAGGCCTATTTTTTTTAAATTAATTAGTACATTAGTTAGTTTGGAAACAGAACCGAGTTCGTTAAGTTCTTACTCTACTCATAGGTGGCATTCTATGTTTTCTCCTACGCCTTCGATGGCGTGCGTGAACTCTCGATACACTAGTTTCCTCAGTCGTTGTAGATATTCTTTTTCAATTATAAACGTTTTAGTAAAAAAACTAGCTGTAATAAATGAATATTAACCTGCTAGTATCATCTTCTGAATCTAAGAAACTCGTAGTTTCAATATCACTAGTCATTAAGGAAGATTCGTAGCTGTGACCTCCACGGTGACGATCCCCCCTTGCATTAGGATAACCGTGTTTATTATGGCCATTAATACGAGCCGCTCCGCAACAACAAGGATGTGGAGGTTTACACGTACATACGACTAATTAATTAAAATTTAAAACCCAATTAACAATTATAACATAAAAAAAATATATATATATGTTTTAAGGTTAACGTTACTCCAAGAAGTGATATCTAGTTTACTAGGGAGAAGGTATAAGATGCCTAAGTATTCACGCGCCATAGTCTCAGTCCCCCTTTCAAAATACAAGGGGGGGGGACGTAAAAGGAGACCGCCGGGATATTTCGCTACACTCTCCTCAGTCGGAAAATATGACTGCAATTTTCGTACTCATTCGCGTCGCGCTGACGTGAGTTTTCAAGAACCAATGAGATCGATGCTGGTTGTAATTTAGAGGCGGGGGGGGGGATTAACTCCGGACCTACTAATATACGTTTGGACTGGAGATAAAGGTGGAAGGAAATGTGGGGCGAATTTATACCTTCTCCCTAGTAAACTAGATATGGCTTATTGGTTACTCCACAAGGGTTAATTAAGTTAGGTTAGGGTGTAAAATTCATTTAATTTAATTAAACTAAACTAATTTAGCTAGAGTTAATTAAAACTCTTTAGTTAGTACAATACTAATATTAATATTAATAAACGTGCTCAAATTATAAAATTTAGCGAGATGGAGGCCAAAAAATATTAGAGGAGAAATGAATGGATTTTTTTTTAGTTTACCGCGATCATTGTGATAGTGTTTCTCTCGATGTTTCGTTGGTCTGTGACTGTGACCGTGACGATCTTGTTAGAGGCAAAAAGCAAAACGAAATAAAGAAAACAAAAAAAAAAGAGAAAAAACTTGTGAAGAATCACGCAAAATAATAATAATTATAAATTGTTTTAGAAAGCGTGAAAAAGAGAGAGAGAGAGAGATATATATATATTTTTAACTTACTATTTAAATTATTTAAAAATAAATTTAAACATCCCATTTAAATTTAATTTTAAGAGAGTTTAATTTAAATTTTAAAAGAACATGGCAAGGAACAGTAAGGAAAACAATGATTGGATGGATTGTCAAGCTGGGTTTAACAGTAGAGCATGAATAACAGAGACAGTGGGGAATAAAGGAAGAGAATAAAATAAAAGTGACAGCTGTCACCCACCCGATGCCTGAAGAGTTATATTTAGGGGATAATAAAGTTTAGGCGCTGCCATGGCGCTGCTAAGAATTAAAGGGGACCCTTTTTGATATTATGTTCGTGCAAAACCTTAATTTTGTTTCTTGGTTTAAATTAAACTAATGTTTAATTTAGTCTTAATCTGTTAAAGGAAAAGTTCAGGTAACATAACATTACTTACACCTTTAAAGAACAGCCTTTTTCTAAATATGAAAGGAATTAAATATTAAATGACAATCTTATTACAATATGATAATTAGCATTTAATTAGCCTTAAAAACTGTCAAGGACTACTGCGACCATCCGCCATTATTTTAGTGGCGTCTGCTACCTAGAACCCCTTACCCAAACGTGATTGGTTGAATTCTTACAAGCTGTGAAAGGGGGCGGGGTAAGAGGTTCAGGATAGCAGACGCCACTAATACAATGGCGGATGGAGCAGTAGTAATTGTTTTTAAGACTAATTATATGCTAATTATTTTGTAATAAGAGATCATAATTAAATGATCTATTATTTATTACAAAATAATTGATCATTATTAAATGATCTATTATTTATTACAAAATAATTAGCATTTAATTAGGCTTAAAACTGTCAAGGACTACTGCGACCATCCGCCATTGCTTTAGTGGCGTCTGCTACCTAGAACCCCTTACCCAAACGTGATTGGTTGAATTCTTACAACCTGTGAGAGGGGGGGGGGTAAGAGGTTCGGGATAGCAGACGCCACTAATACAATGGCGGATGGAGCAGTAGTAATTGTTTTTAAGACTAATTATATGCTAATTATTTTGTAATAAGAGATCATTTATTTATTTTTTAACATTTTTTCCTTTTATATTTACAAAAAGGCTGTTCTTTTAAATTAAGGTACAATGTTATGTTACCTGAACTTTTCCTTTAAGGTTGAAAAGAGAGAAAAATATGGTGTTTAACTAACTATATAAGTTTTAATTTAAAATTAGCAGCAATCCTAATTAACTGTATATCCTTTCTAATATTGCAACTTTTAATGGAATATATATTTAATTTAATTAAATTAATCAATTAGAAATTAATTTCAAATACAATTTAATAACATAAACATTCAATTTATTGTGCCCAAAAAAATTAATGTTAAAGCATTAAAACATAGCAAACAAAGCCCAACTAAAATATAAATTAAACTATTTAATGTCAAAACTAACTTAAAAAATGTAATTAATTAATTAATAACCACTAAACACAATATAATATTCACTTTATTTACAAGAAAATCATGCAAATAAAAAACATAGCATCAAGCCCAAGCCAAAGCCAAAGCGGGTTTAAAACTAAACAAACAAACCTCTTCTTGAGCTGACCACGGATTCAGTTTCAGTGCAAGTAGTGTCCCCTAAAGCGTCTCTATGATCTAATGCAGTTGCGCTATAAAGAAACCCGCTTTTAATTAGAATAATTACAGAAAATCATTAATTAATAATACTTATGAGGAATGGAAAAAATCAAAAAACTTACTGAAAAGAAGGTGGTCTACTATCCCCAATTCCCACAGTTCTTTCTAAAGGCAGTCTTATATCAGAACGCTGAGAAATTGTATCCGTGCATTGAGAGGTACTATCAGAAACGCTACTTCCTTCTGCCGTTACCAACTAAATATATATCCAAATGATTATAATTTGTATTGAAAGTAATCTATTAATTAAATTCTTACCCAAGAAACAACTCTCCCATTAAAACAAGGAAGTTTAGCATCATCATCTACAATCTCTTCTTTAACCACACTGTGAGAGAGATACACGAAAGAACGGTAACGTTTAAGGGTTGTTTTGGGTCTCACTTTTTTGGGACAGATAAAACTTCAAACTTACCCAAAATCATCATCCATTGATTTAAAAAAGAACTTGTAATTGGGTCTATTAAGAACATTCTTGAAATCTCCCAAAGAAACACGGTCTGGCGGTATCGGAAGTTTAACTAAATAAGGCGTATCTTCGTCATCAATGTGATATATGATTTTAGTTTCTTCCATCTTGACGCGGGTTTTGGTCAATTATTTTTATCCTGAACAGTTAGGGCTATAGTTTTTTTGGCCTATTCTTATTAAATTCCGACTATTATACCAAAATCTATAGGTCAAATGCCTCGGCGATTTAATAATAATATTATTATAAAGAAGCATCAAAAATGGCTGCTACGGTACCAAAGCGCTAAGCCTAATTAGCCAAATTAACTTCAAACTTGGGTCATTTTCATTTTGTTGAATTATCTTCGGCGGGAAAATGATAATGAGATTTTCTCAGGTTCCATTATAGATTATTACTATCAATATTACTACTCAATTATAGGTAAAAAATCATCGCGAAATATCCTTTGAAGTCGCCGACTTATCATAACGCGGAAAGGCCCCGCGCCTTTGGCTTCTCATGGTCAGGCACAGACACAGAGTCAATAGGAAATGAGTGAAGAAAAAACCCCTACTGCAATATAAATAATAAAACATTTGTAGACTGAAAGTTTTGTCAAATCAAAGTCCGCAATAGCTTATTTGAAATTGGATTTATAGTAACTTTTCACTCTGGTCATTGGTCACCAACCGCTAGTTATTTATTTAAAATACTCTGGACTTATTCCGCATTCTTTCCATGTTGACTCTGTTCAATTGAACAAAGGGCTTGGAAACCTTGAACGAATATGGGGAAATACACGGGGAAACTCACTGGGAAATTTACCAGCTGAAGTGGAAATTTTCTTTTTAGAAGATTGGCAACACTTGTGTAAATTGCGCTTATAAATTGGTAACAGAAGCAAGCTGTGGTGTTGCGATATCGAAATTTTCGGAGTTGTATCTTTCGGTTTTTTTATTGGATTTAATTAACATTTCGCTATTAACTGGGTAAGTGTAAATTATGTATATTTTCGCTGAAAGATGTTAAATAGTACTTTTCGGAGGCGTAAATACGGTTTTCCCATGTGTTTAAGTTAAGCCTTGGTTCTTTCTGAATTTAACCCGGCTTGACCCCTATCCTGCCCTCTTTTTTTCGGAACGGGTTGTTTACGCGTTGCATACGTTAATCAAGGCCTGTGCGCGGTGGCTTCGAAGGGGGCGACTTTTAAGAAACGACACTTCTTATTTTCTGATTTTATCGCGAGATTTCATTGATAGCTGGACCGAAACGCGCGCGATAATGAACATTTCAAATTATTTAGGTCTAGGTGAGAACTGAAATTGCTTAAATAAAAATCTTCACCCCGCACAGGCCTTGATTAACGTAGGCAACGGTTTACGTAATTTATTTAAGAATACTTTTCACATTTTTAGTGAAACTTATTCGATAAAACTACACTTAATAATTTGGAACTTCTTGAAATTGATAATTAAGCTCACAAATTGGCGGAATTATGATCACATTGTGCAACTTGCAAAGTGATAAAACATAACTGTTAAAACTCTATAAACTCGATGGGTGTGTCTGAGGAACCTCTGATTATTTCTCCAATGATGACTAATCTACCTGAAGGAACTTATAATATTCAAACTGTCACGGTGGAAGATGCCGCGGCCGCCGCGGCGCAGTATCAAACCCTCTTAACTGTCCCTTATAGCGAAATCTTAGTGTTAGATCAATCCCAAATAAAAACATTAATAACTCCGGAAGTTCAGTTAGTAGTAGCCGATGTTTCTGGCCAATCTCAGATTGTCAGTGAGCCTGTAGTTATTTACGTGCCTCAGGAAGTTACCACCGCGAACAATTTGGAGCAAGATTCGGAAGCCCAAATTGCGCGGCAATGGTACGAAGATTCGTTAGTAGCGACCCAAGCTTTGAATTCGTTAACTCAAGCGCTATCCCAGATATTAACTGAGGAAACTGTGGATAGTGTCGCTGAGAATACTGTAAATATGTCAGTTGCCAAAGAAAATATCTCTGATTAGATTTAAATATGTTTCGTCTCGTTTTGAGTCACTTTTGTTTAAGTTTAACATAGTTTTTCCCACTCGTAAAAGAAATTGGGTAGTTTGTTTATTAATTAATATTATTACTCCCGTTTTGATTTGAGTTTATATTAGTTTTGAGAAAATTTTAATTTATAGATCAAGTTAGGTTGAAATTGAAAGACGTGAAATTTTTTATACAAGGCCTAAAATATAATACAATTCGAGCTTTAAATAATAATGAAGAAAAAGTAAAGTTTTCTAGATTGTGAAAAAACTAAAACTAAATTAAAACCTAAATGTGCCTTGCTAATTAGTAGAAATTAATCAGGCTTAATTTAAATGAAGTCAGGGAGTAATTTGAATGAAAATTTAAATAAATTAAAAAATGTAAAAATTTTTATGAAATAAATGTATTTAGTTTATCTTCGTGTAAATAAATTTGTTGAAAGCAAGTTGGTTGGGGCAAATATTTTTCTAAAATCTTAAATATTGTAGATAAATTAAAAAGAGGCAATTAAATTAATGTTTTGGATATAAATGTACATATATTATATCAACCCCTAAGAACCTTTACTGGCACAATTGATATAGTTTTTTAGTCAGAATATAATTTTAGAGGCCTTTAATTTGTGAAAACGTCAAATATGCCACCTGATTTGCGTTGAAAAAATTTAAATTAGATGAAATACGGAGATATACCTAATATTTTGTACAGTTGTAAAATCTCGAATGTTAATTACTTAGTTTTGAATTCAAATTTGATAAACAAATCCAAATATAGTCAATTTAAATGATTATTTACATTTCATCCTTTTATTTAAAATTGTGTTAAGACAAATAACGTGATACGTGTATATTCTATAAATATGTTAATTATGAATAAAAGAGGCGACTGAACAAAGTATCGTGAGAAGCTTGTGTCAAATCCGGTAATGGAAATTTAGAACAAACTGTATCAATTCCACGATCAATGTTTCTGTTAAAAAAAAAGAAGAAAAACGTTATAAAATGTTCTGAATAGTTTTATTAAATTTTATTTGCACCTTTCAATGATGTTAGGAATGATTTTTTCAAGTTCAAATTGAATTGTTTGGGCCTGAAATTAATATATAAAAAAACCACCTTAATTAGATTTTAAGTCCTTCAATTTAAAAGGATAAATCTTTACTTTCATTGGACCAATAATTTTTCCCAATCTGACCACACTATTAACCATAGTTCTTAAAACTCCAAAAAGATAAATTTGTAATGTATCGTTTAAATCAATTCCTAAAGATCCACAAACAAATCCAAACACAATTTCCTGTAAAAACACGCACCATTAGAATCCTTTATGTAAATTATGTTCTTTCAAAATTGTAAAAACATTTTTTTTTACATGAAAAGCATCAATTTGATTTTCGTCAATTAGTTTTTCAATTTCTTTAAAAATTGGTAAATTAAATGAGGACGAACTTGCGTGTAAAAATGAACGTCCCTGCAAATGAGATATCAGATCACATTAATTTAAGGCACCATGTTAAGTTACCAACTTCGTACTTGCTGTTTACTAGAACGATTAGCAATGTGATTAGAATGCGTGATATTATAATGATAATCTAAGTTAATTAATTGTTTCAAATCTTCGCAATTAGCGTGAGATGTTTTGACATAAGGAAGACTGTTAGACCCTGAAAAATTCCGCGTTCATATGATCATTTACATTTATTAAACGAAAGTATAGATCAACTTATTATTACCATAATTTTCCAAATTAGAAATTATGAATAATTTTAAACTGTCTGAAATTAGAATCTTAATTAAAATTAAAACCCCGAGTGATTTTATTTACTAAATAAATTTACTTTCATCCACAATCTGATATCTTTGCAAAGCCGCTTCACAACCCATACTATGAGTAAAGCCTCCAGTTGGAAACACTGTTCAAGTAAATTAAGTTAAAGTAATTAGTTAATTACCCATTTCAAAAATTAAATCTCTTTATACCACTATCGCTAATTTGTAAAATTAGTAGTAAGTTGTTCTTTGACGAGGATTGAAAATTTTGGTTTGTTTCTGTTTCTTGCATTCGAACTTCTTTCATCTTTACTATGTTCAATTTAATTTCTATTGAAATTCAATCTCGGAGTTTGGAAAATTATGAACAATTTATTAAATACTTGGTTCTAGGAGAAAATAGGTCATATTACGATACAAAAATAGGCAAAATGATAGAGACACCGATAGGTTTTGTTAGTAAATGAATTATTTCAATCATGAATATACAATGAAGGCAGATAAGAAGATAACAAGTCACAAATGGGAAAGAAGGACATGAACTAACATTCATTCATATTTGAAAGGAATAAATTCATAGATAATCTTATCTTTAAGAAGACAGTATCGTAAGTTAAACAAGGGCAAAAATCAATTTTGCCAAACTACGTGTGGTTTCCACTTTGTAAGGCATACACTACAATGTTACTGAGAGTGCCACGTAAACTTGAGACATGCCTGCCCTACGAAAACTGGTGGTTTAGTGACGATATAAACTCATAAGGGACTATCATATGAAATAATACGAACCTACGTTTCCAGGACGAGTTTAAAAATGATTGTAGACTTCTATAAACTCTTACAAGATAAATTTCACAAGTCCTTTCAGAACCCATGCAGTTTATATTGAACTTCAAAACGACCCTTGCACAACGATTTTTCAACTATCAAAGCTATGATCATTTTTACCAGTCCCCCTTACATTTGAATTATACACGGAATCGTGTGCACTGCCTTTACGCGTGTATCACTCTAACTAACCAACTAACTGGTTGACAATATATACTCATAAGGGACTATCATGTGAAATAATACGAACCTACGTTTCCAGGACGAGTTTAAAAATGATTGTAGACTTCTATAAACTCTTACAAAATACATTTCACAAGTCCTTTCAGAACCCGAGCTTTACATTGAACTTCAAAACGACCCTTGCACAACAATTTTTCAACTATCAAAGCTACGATAATTTGTCCAATCCCCCTTACATTTGAATAATCCACGGAATCGTGTGCACTGCCTTTTCGCGTCACGTGTATCACACTAACTAACTAACTAACTGGTTATCAGCCCATAACTCCGTTGGTTATTACATAACCACACTGGAATAATAAAAGTAGAAACATATTTTCTGGGTTAAATGACGAAAAGTTTATTAATATCACATTGACAATTCATAAAACAATTTAGGTACAATATTTACATATTTAAAAACAGTAAAATGAAATGTAAAAAAAAACAAAAAATGATTTCATGTTCAGGGGAAAGAAAAGAAAACAAAGTTGTTTTAAATTTTGGAATCATTTCCCTGTTCGGTAAAAACTCTCAATTGATAACGAGAATCGTGTCTACGCGAGTTGTTATGGCTACGATTCATGGATCTTCTCCTTTGAGCCTCATTACTGCAACGTTTGGCGTATTTCGTTCCAACAACTTTAAGAGAATGTTTGGAAGAAGCGTGAGACGCAGAAGAAATTGATTGAGAAGGGGTTCCATTTACGGTGCTTCTCATTTGATTGGTGATTTTACCCTGAAAGTAAAACACAGTTACTTTGTTTTTAATCCTTAATTGACGTTTCTCTCAATTAATTAACCTTTACTTTAAATGATTCGTAGTTGACACTGTATTCTTCAAGCTGTCCTGGAACTCTCAGATTTGTCTCTTTCAAAGGAGTTTTACCGCCCAGCATTGACATGGCTCCCAATTGACTCTTATTTCTATTCTGAATCCTGGAGGACATTCTCCTTGGAATTTTAACGCCGCTTCCTTGAACCGGAGTTGCCGGTGTCACCTTGGGAATTCTGGAAATTGCAACCCTTGTTGGGGTTTGAAGAAATCGACTGGATGTGGACGGCGTGTGGTGGGCCATTCCCAATTTAGCGCGTTTTGGAGTTTGAACAGTGGCAAGATTCGGAACGAAACTGCGTTTGGACGGAGTTGTAACCATGTAAGAGGTTCCTGGTGTATTATTGCGTTGATGCTGAAATGAAGCGAGTTTCCTTGAATTGGTCAAGATCTTTTGAGGGAAACTCTTAATCTTATACCCTTTGGGTTTTAAGTAACTCCTTTTCGGCTCTGTAATCCTCCCATTGATTGTTGAAGAACATTTCAACAGGGATCCCATTAATTTTGAAGACATCGTTGCAATCTTCCTCCCATAACTTGATAAGATCGTGAATTTCTTTTTCCAATTTTGGGATGTTTTTATGGAACGCTTTACGTTTCTTTTCTTCCTTTAATAAATTTCCGCCTCTGTTTTGATACCGAGTGACATCCTGACATTGTTTCTCGAATTCAATCATTTGGCTCCAAAGATTGAGACGTTTGTGAATTAAAACGAAGATGGCTTCGTTTTCTTCAAAAAATTCTTGAAGTGTCTTAATTTCTTCTTCAAGAAGTTCCAAGTTTTCTTCGGTGTAATTATCTACTAGAAAGTGGTTGTAGATTAAATAAATCTTAGTTAAAAGTAATTAATTAAGAATACCATCAAGAAGGTCTTTGAAATTAATTCGATCTTTTTCCGATGTCAAACATTTATCCCACAATTCCTCAAGACGACTCAAGGCCTTTTTGAAGACAGTTCCCATGTTAGCCAGCCTTTGTTCCTCAAGATCTTTCATGATCTTCGTTAAGGCCTTTACGGTTTTAAGGCTGGTCGAGGTGTGTTGGCTCAAAATTAATTCGCGATCCGCGTCATCAATTTCTAATAAATCCCATAATGTAAAGAGCCGCTTTTTGATCAACTTGATTTGATCTTGATAGTCAAGTTGTTTTTCTTCGAGCCGTTTTAACAAGTTAGAGGCTGAAAGTATGTTTTCCTCTGATAAAACAATCTCGTCAAGATGACCCATGATTTGTTTCTCAAATTTGGTCAGTTCTTTAACGGGTACTTCCAATTCTTTGATCATAACGGTAATATTATTTTGAAGAAGAGAAAGTTGTTGATACCTCGATTGCTAAATGGATATTAGATTAATTTTAAAATGTCTAGGAAGAAAATTTAATTTAATTTTACTTTCTCTCGCTGCAAAAAATCAATATGATCACGGAGAGTTTGAACCTCTTCATCACTGGGAATTTTATCACCAGCGAACATGGTAGATGCAAATTTTGGGGGTAAGAACAGTTTTGCGCAGAGATCCTGCTCTTCTTTGCATAGCTTATTGAAATCCTCCATCCTTTGTTCTTTGATTGACAGAAGATGTTCTACCACATTTTTCAACTCAGCTTCCTTATCCAATAGGGTAACGTGGTTGTCTCCGTTAATTGAAATTAGACCAGGGTCTTCCAATTTTAAATTAAGTGATAGTATGGTTAACTCTTCTTTCAGTTGTCGAATTTTTTCTTCAATTCGAAACACAGTCCCTTGTTCTTCTTCAATCATATCGCGAGCTAGGCTGGTTTGATGTTGGATCAATCTTGACTGCCGATCTCTAAGCTGTTCGCCACTAATTCCTATTTCTTTCCATAACCCCAATAATTTGTAACTAGAGGTGGCGACTATCTTTGTTAATTTTGCCACGAATTCATCGGCGCTGAAGGTAAGAAGGTGAGATTTTTAATTTGAAAAATTTAATTTAAATATTTCGTTAACTATAGAGTAGTGGCACTCCATGTTAACTACCCGTAGAGCTTAATACAGTCAAAGGCAAGTAGGTGCCATTTCTCTATGCCCGCTCCTATCCCAAAACATTATACAAATTTTCTATGGACTTACGGTATCGAATACCCCGAATCTTCGACCCATTCGTCAATCGTTTCCATATTCCGAATTAAAAACAAGATAATAATATTACACAATTTAAATTATTAAGCGCAATTTAAAATACGAACACGGAAAAATTCAATTCAGGATGGCGAAAACTGACCACCCCGGCCCGAAATGCGCCAAAATGCGGATGAAATAAATTCAAATAAAATACCGTTCGAAATAACAAGCCGTGAATGGTCGAAAAATTATATAGGTAGGAGGCGGTACCTACTACATAATTGGTTGAAACGTATGAAACCCGAAATTGATATTATGACGTCACATGGCCTACGTAACGCGGATGCTGTAAACATGTGAAGTTTCGTTGACGTTGTAGTTTTTAAGTATCTCTATATTTTTTAAAAAGTTTGTATTGATTTTAAATTCATTATATACCTAGTTAGTAATTTAGTAATTTTATAATCTACTAAGATCATTCGGAAGTATATGGTAATTATTTTTTTTAAACATTAAAAGATTTTATAGTTCAAGCCAAGGCTTAGAATATTTGGGCTAGTGTTTATCCATAGAATTTAAGTCAATACAGAAATAGGCGGGAACTGGTTTTTCTACAAATTTTTAGAAGGCGTTTATCCCGTTGTCCGCCTTTCTCTTTATTGGTTCTATTATCTTGAACTTTTACCTGAGGCAACAAAAACAAAAGTTGAACAAACTCCGAAATTTTTATTATAACTTTTTGCCCTCTTAAAAAATATAGGGTAAAACTATGAAATGCAATTGCAACATCGGATTGGTCTAAAAATCTAAAGAATTTGTTAAAAAAAAAATTCAAAATGCATGAATTATTCTCGCAAGTTTTGAAAGAACGTGACTTATCAAGAGCAGGAGACTTATTTTCTCTTGATGATAAAACTATTGTTGAGGATTTATCACAAGTTCTAGCCAAAATACAAGAAATAGCCAGCGCTTCTGATTTTATACATAATGATAATGATCAAAGTGTGGTAGAAATATCCATAACTAGAGTAACTTCAGCCATTAGGTTTGTTTAAAGAATTTAACTTCATATAATACAGGGTTCATACAAACCTAGAAAACCGGAAAAATCAGGGAAATAAATAGTTGACAAATACCTCATGGAAAATTCAGGGAAATTACACTAAACACACATTACACTAAACTTTGGAGGCTCTTAACTCTGATTCTACTAGAGATACGGGGATGTCCTTTGAGTATGTTATAGTCCAATTTGTCCCCCATCCAACCATACTAAAAACGTAGGGCTACGACAAACAGGGACCGAGTAATTAAGAAAAACGTAAACAAACAACCCCCCCCCCCATAGGAATAGCATTAGACTAAACTTTGCAGGCTCGTAACTCTGTTTCTACTTGAGATAGAGGGATGTTCCTTTGAGTATGTTATAGTCCGATTTGTCCCCCATCCAACCATACTAAAAACGTAGGGCTACGACAAACAGGGACCGAGTAATTAAGAAAAACGTAAACAAACAACCCCCTCCATAGGAATAACATTAGACTAAACTTTGCAGGCTCGTAACTCTGTTTCTACTAGAGATACGGGGATGTCCTTTGAGTATGTTATAGTCCAATTTGTCCCCCATCCAACCATACTAAAAACTTAGGGCTACGACAAACAGGGGCCGAGTAATTAAGCAAAACGTAAACAAACAACCCCTCCATAGGAATAGCATTAGACCCAACTTTGGAGGCTCGTAACTCTGGTTCTAGTAGTGATACGGGGATGTCCTTTGAGTATGTTATAGTCCAATTTGTCCCCCATCCAACTATACTAAAAACTCAGGGCTACGACAAACAGGGGCCGAGTAATTAAGCAAAACGTAAACAAACAACGCCCTTCCATAGGAATAGCATTAGACCCAACTTTGGAGGCTCGTAACTCTGGTTCTAGTAGAGATACGGGGATGTCCTTTGAGTATGTTATAGTCCAATTTGTCCCCCATCCAACTATACTAAAAACTCAGGGCTACGACAAACAGGGGCCGAGTAATTAAGCAAAACGTAAACAAACAACGCCCTTCCATAGGAATAGCATTAGACCCAACTTTGGAGGCTCGTAACTCTGGTTCTAGTAGAGATACGGGGATGTCCTTTGAGTATGTTATAGTCCAATTTGTCCCCCATCCAACTATACTAAAAACTCAGGGCTACGACAAACAGGGGCCGAGTAATTAAGCAAAACGTAAACAAACAACGCCCTCCATAGGAATAGCATTAGACCCAACTTTGGTGGCTCGTAACTCTGGTTCTAGTAGAGATACGGGGATGTCCTTTGAGTATGTTATAGTCCAATTTGTCCCCCATCCAACTATACTAAAAACTCAGGGCTACGACAAACAGGGGCCGAGTAATTAAGCAAAACGTAAACAAACAACGCCCTTCCATAGGAATAGCATTAGACCCAACTTTGGAGGCTCGTAACTCTGGTTCTAGTAGAGATACGGGGATGTCCTTTGAGTATGTTATAGTCCAATTTGTCCCCCATCCAACTATACTAAAAACTCAGGGCTACGACAAACAGGGGCCGAGTAATTAAGCAAAACGTAAACAAACAACGCCCTTCCATAGGAATAGCATTAGACCCAACTTTGGAGGCTCGTAACTCTGGTTCTAGTAGAGATACGGGGATGTCCTTTGAGTATGTTATAGTCCAATTTGTCCCCCATCCAACTATACTAAAAACTCAGGGCTACGACAAACAGGGGCCGAGTAATTAAGCAAAACGTAAACAAACAACGCCCTTCCATAGGAATAGCATTAGACCCAACTTTGGAGGCTCGTAACTCTGGTTCTAGTAGAGATACGGGGATGTCCTTTGAGTATGTTATAGTCCAATTTGTCCCCCATCCAACTATACTAAAAACTCAGGGCTACGACAAACAGGGGCCGAGTAATTAAGCAAAACGTAAACAAACAACGCCCTTCCATAGGAATAGCATTAGACCCAACTTTGGAGGCTCGTAACTCTGGTTCTAGTAGAGATACGGGGATGTCCTTTGAGTATGTTATAGTCCAATTTGTCCCCCATCCAACTATACTAAAAACTCAGGGCTACGACAAACAGGGGCCGAGTAATTAAGCAAAACGTAAACAAACAACGCCCTTCCATAGGAATAGCATTAGACCCAACTTTGGAGGCTCGTAACTCTGGTTCTAGTAGAGACACGGGGATGTCCTTTGAGTATGTTATAGTCCAATTTGTCCCCCATCCAACTATACTAAAAACTCAGGGCTACGACAAACAGGGGCCGAGTAATTAAGCAAAACGTAAACAAACAACGCCCTTCCATAGGAATAGCATTAGACCCAACTTTGGAGGCTCGTAACTCTGGTTCTAGTAGAGATACGGGGATGTCCTTTGAGTATGTTATAGTCCAATTTGTCCCCCATCCAACTATACTAAAAACTCAGGGCTACGACAAACAGGGGCCGAGTAATTAAGCAAAACGTAAACAAACAACGCCCTTCCATAGGAATAGCATTAGACCCAACTTTGGAGGCTCGTAACTCTGGTTCTAGTAGAGATACGGGGATGTCCTTTGAGTATGTTATAGTCCAATTTGTCCCCCATCCAACTATACTAAAAACTCAGGGCTACGACAAACAGGGGCCGAGTAATTAAGCAAAACGTAAACAAACAACGCCCTTCCATAGGAATAGCATTAGACCCAACTTTGGAGGCTCGTAACTCTGGTTCTAGTAGAGATACGGGGATGTCCTTTGAGTATGTTATAGTCCAATTTGTCCCCCATCCAACTATACTAAAAACTCAGGGCTACGACAAACAGGGGCCGAGTAATTAAGCAAAACGTAAACAAACAACGCCCTTCCATAGGAATAGCATTAGACCCAACTTTGGAGGCTCGTAACTCTGGTTCTAGTAGAGATACGGGGATGTCCTTTGAGTATGTTATAGTCCAATTTGTCCCCCATCCAACCATACTAAAAACTTAGGGCTACGACAAACAGGGGCCGAGTAATTAAGCAAAACGTAAACAAACAACCCCCTCCATAGGAATAGCATTAGACCCAACTTTGGAGGCTCGTAACTCTGTTTCTACTAGAGATACGGGGATGTCCTTTGAGTATGTTATAGTCCAATTTGTCCCCCATCCAACCATACTAAAAACTTAGGGCTACGACAAACAGGGGCCGAGTAATTAAGCAAAACGTAAACAAACAACCCCTCCATAGGAATAGCATTAGACCCAACTTTGGAGGCTCGTAACTCTGGTTCTAGTAGAGATACGGGGATGTCCTTTGAGTATGTTATAGTCCAATTTGTCCCCCATCCAACTATACTAAAAACTCAGGGCTACGACAAACAGGGGCCGAGTAATTAAGCAAAACGTAAACAAACAACGCCCTTCCATAGGAATAGCATTAGACCCAACTTTGGAGGCTCGTAACTCTGGTTCTAGTAGAGATACGGGGATGTCCTTTGAGTATGTTATAGTCCAATTTGTCCCCCATCCAACTATACTAAAAACTCAGGGCTACGACAAACAGGGGCCGAGTAATTAAGCAAAACGTAAACAAACAACGCCCTTCCATAGGAATAGCATTAGACCCAACTTTGGAGGCTCGTAACTCTGGTTCTAGTAGAGATACGGGGATGTCCTTTGAGTATGTTATAGTCCAATTTGTCCCCCATCCAACTATACTAAAAACTCAGGGCTACGACAAACAGGGGCCGAGTAATTAAGCAAAACGTAAACAAACAACGCCCTTCCATAGGAATAGCATTAGACCCAACTTTGGAGGCTCGTAACTCTGGTTCTAGTAGAGATACGGGGATGTCCTTTGAGTATGTTATAGTCCAATTTGTCCCCCATCCAACTATACTAAAAACTCAGGGCTACGACAAACAGGGGCCGAGTAATTAAGCAAAACGTAAACAAACAACGCCCTTCCATAGGAATAGCATTAGACCCAACTTTGGAGGCTCGTAACTCTGGTTCTAGTAGAGATACGGGGATGTCCTTTGAGTATGTTATAGTCCAATTTGTCCCCCATCCAACTATACTAAAAACTCAGGGCTACGACAAACAGGGGCCGAGTAATTAAGCAAAACGTAAACAAACAACGCCCTTCCATAGGAATAGCATTAGACCCAACTTTGGAGGCTCGTAACTCTGGTTCTAGTAGAGATACGGGGATGTCCTTTGAGTATGTTATAGTCCAATTTGTCCCCCATCCAACTATACTAAAAACTCAGGGCTACGACAAACAGGGGCCGAGTAATTAAGCAAAACGTAAACAAACAACGCCCTTCCATAGGAATAGCATTAGACCCAACTTTGGAGGCTCGTAACTCTGGTTCTAGTAGAGATACGGGGATGTCCTTTGAGTATGTTATAGTCCAATTTGTCCCCCATCCAACTATACTAAAAACTCAGGGCTACGACAAACAGGGGCCGAGTAATTAAGCAAAACGTAAACAAACAACGCCCTTCCATAGGAATAGCATTAGACCCAACTTTGGAGGCTCGTAACTCTGGTTCTAGTAGAGATACGGGGATGTCCTTTGAGTATGTTATAGTCCAATTTGTCCCCCATCCAACTATACTAAAAACTCAGGGCTACGACAAACAGGGGCCGAGTAATTAAGCAAAACGTAAACAAACAACGCCCTTCCATAGGAATAGCATTAGACCCAACTTTGGAGGCTCGTAACTCTGGTTCTAGTAGAGACACGGGGATGTCCTTTGAGTATGTTATAGTCCAATTTGTCCCCCATCCAACTATACTAAAAACTCAGGGCTACGACAAACAGGGGCCGAGTAATTAAGCAAAACGTAAACAAACAACGCCCTTCCATAGGAATAGCATTAGACCCAACTTTGGAGGCTCGTAACTCTGGTTCTAGTAGAGATACGGGGATGTCCTTTGAGTATGTTATAGTCCAATTTGTCCCCCATCCAACTATACTAAAAACTCAGGGCTACGACAAACAGGGGCCGAGTAATTAAGCAAAACGTAAACAAACAACGCCCTTCCATAGGAATAGCATTAGACCCAACTTTGGAGGCTCGTAACTCTGGTTCTAGTAGAGATACGGGGATGTCCTTTGAGTATGTTATAGTCCAATTTGTCCCCCATCCAACTATACTAAAAACTCAGGGCTACGACAAACAGGGGCCGAGTAATTAAGCAAAACGTAAACAAACAACGCCCTTCCATAGGAATAGCATTAGACCCAACTTTGGAGGCTCGTAACTCTGGTTCTAGTAGAGATACGGGGATGTCCTTTGAGTATGTTATAGTCCAATTTGTCCCCCATCCAACTATACTAAAAACTCAGGGCTACGACAAACAGGGGCCGAGTAATTAAGCAAAACGTAAACAAACAACGCCCTTCCATAGGAATAGCATTAGACCCAACTTTGGAGGCTCGTAACTCTGGTTCTAGTAGAGATACGGGGATGTCCTTTGAGTATGTTATAGTCCAATTTGTCCCCCATCCAACTATACTAAAAACTCAGGGCTACGACAAACAGGGGCCGAGTAATTAAGCAAAACGTAAACAAACAACGCCCTTCCATAGGAATAGCATTAGACCCAACTTTGGAGGCTCGTAACTCTGGTTCTAGTAGAGATACGGGGATGTCCTTTGAGTATGTTATAGTCCAATTTGTCCCCCATCCAACTATACTAAAAATTCAGGGCTACGACAAACAGGGGCCGAGTAATTAAGCAAAACGTAAACAAACAACGCCCTTCCATAGGAATAGCATTAGACCCAACTTTGGAGGCTCGTAACTCTGGTTCTAGTAGAGATACGGGGATGTCCTTTGAGTATGTTATAGTCCAATTTGTCCCCCATCCAACTATACTAAAAATTCAGGGCTACGACAAACAGGGGCCGAGTAATTAAGCAAAACGTAAACAAACAACGCCCTTCCATAGGAATAGCATTAGACCCAACTTTGGAGGCTCGTAACTCTGGTTCTAGTAGAGATACGGGGATGTCCTTTGAGTATGTTATAGTCCAATTTGTCCCCCATCCAACTATACTAAAAACTCAGGGCTACGACAAACAGGGGCCGAGTAATTAAGCAAAACGTAAACAAACAACGCCCTTCCATAGGAATAGCATTAGACCCAACTTTGGAGGCTCGTAACTCTGGTTCTAGTAGAGATACGGGGATGTCCTTTGAGTATGTTATAGTCCAATTTGTCCCCCATCCAACCATACTAAAAACTCAGGGCTACGACAAACAGGGGCCGAGTAATTAAGCAAAACGTAAACAAACAACCCCCTCCATAGGAATAGCATTAGACCCAACTTTGAGGCTCGTAACTCTGGTTCTAGTAGAGATACGGGGATGTCCTTTGAGTATGTTATAGTCCAATTTGTCCCCCATCCAACTATACTAAAAACTCAGGGCTACGACAAACAGGGGCCGAGTAATTAAGCAAAACGTAAACAAACAACGCCCTTCCATAGGAATAGCATTAGACCCAACTTTGGAGGCTCGTAACTCTGGTTCTAGTAGAGATACGGGGATGTCCTTTGAGTATGTTATAGTCCAATTTGTCCCCCATCCAACTATACTAAAAACTCAGGGCTATGACAAACAGGGGCCGAGTAATTAAGCAAAACGTAAACAAACAACGCCCTTCCATAGGAATAGCATTAGACCCAACTTTGGAGGCTCGTAACTCTGGTTCTAGTAGAGATACGGGGATGTCCTTTGAGTATGTTATAGTCCAATTTGTCCCCCATCCAACTATACTAAAAACTCAGGGCTACGACAAACAGGGGCCGAGTAATTAAGCAAAACGTAAACAAACAACGCCCTTCCATAGGAATAGCATTAGACCCAACTTTGGAGGCTCGTAACTCTGGTTCTAGTAGAGATACGGGGATGTCCTTTGAGTATGTTATAGTCCAATTTGTCCCCCATCCAACTATACTAAAAACTCAGGGCTACGACAAACAGGGGCCGAGTAATTAAGCAAAACGTAAACAAACAACGCCCTTCCATAGGATTAGCATTAGACCCAACTTTGGAGGCTCGTAACTCTGGTTCTAGTAGAGATACGGGGATGTCCTTTGAGTATGTTATAGTCCAATTTGTCCCCCATCCAACTATACTAAAAACTCAGGGCTACGACAAACATGGGCCAAGTAATTAAGCAAAACGTAAACAAACAACCCCTCCATGGGAAAAGCATTTGACTCCATTTGGAGGCTCGTAACTCTGGTTCTAGTAGAGATACGGGGATGTCCTTTGAGTATGTTATAGTCCAATTTGTCCCCCATCCAACCATACTAAAAACTCAGGGCTACGACAAACAGGGGCCGGGTAATTAAGCAAAACGTAAACAAACAACCCCCTCCATAGGAATAGCATTAGACTAAACTTTGCAGGCTCGTAACTCTGGAAAATTCAGGGAAGTATGTTGTGGTTAAAAACCTGGAAATCTCAGGGAAATTTGTTTTCCAAAAGTTGTATGAACCCTGTATAAGTATAATTATATTAAGCAGCTAATTCTTATTGCTTAAACTCCAGAGATACTGGAACAATTGAAAAACATGGACCCGCTTTAGTTTCACTTTTAGAATCATGTCTTAATCATGATCTTAGACCTTCTCCTAAAGATGAGGATCCTCCTCACGCTAAAATCACCTCTGACCTTGTTAGCTGTATATTTTTGGTGAATATAAGGTTTATCAAGTCTATTTCTATATAAAATTATTAATCTTCACGGACTATTTTCGACAGAACCATAATAGAAAATCAGTTATGAAATTAGCCTTGCCAATTTCAGTCAAGTTCCTTCATCGTGGAAATAAAGAACTAAGCAGGAATTTATCCAGCTACCTTTCTTTAGCAGCCATAAACAATGCTGAATTATTAGCTCCACACATTCAGCCTATTATAGACAGTATTATAGGAGGCAATTATTCCCTTGCCAGAGTCTTACCACAAATATACGCTGTAAATAAACATCCAATACACGATCACGTTATGGCCTTAGTATCTCTTCTCCCACAATGTGAGGAACCCGAAAAACTTAGTCTATTAAATTTATTCGGATTGATTGCCAAACAAAAACCATCTGTAAGTTTGTTTTTGGCGGAAATTAGCCTTATTCCTGATCAGCGCCACCTACCCATAGCGGCGACTTTGAGAACTACTGTAAGCGGCAAGCCAATCAGATGTCGCTAAAATCTGGTGACGTCATTTTTGGTAAGACCCGAGAGTGCCAGTCAGTGACGTCACCAGATTTTAGCGACATCTGATTGGCTTGCCGCTTACAGTAGTTCTCAAAGTCGCCGCTATGGGTAGGTGGCGCTGATCAGGAATAAGGCTAATTGGAGAAAAAAAAAACAAAAATGTCTTATTCAACTGAAAGAGATTATTTTTAGCTATTGGAAAGCAATTTACCACAACTCAGTGAATGCTTAACTATTGCAAATACAGCTTCATCTTCTCTTCAAATTTTTTTGGATATGGCAGCTGCTAGGCCACAATTATTTACAGAACACATGCAAAAAATTAAAGGAGCCGCTGAACTTCAACCCAATACAATTCCACTTGTAGCCAGGATAATGGGAATTGTCGGAAAACTTAGTATAGTAAGCTTTTGTCCTGACAGCTCCGGGAAAGGAACTCTTATCGTGGTTCTTTTGTATTTTAGGAAAGAGCTAGAGAAAGCTTAGATTTTCTTATAGGCCAAATATCTAAAGTAGAACACTCTGCTTTACACGGTGTTTTACGCGAAATTCGAACCATTACCGAAACTTTCCCATCAGTTCTTCCTGAAGTTTTTCCTAAAATATCAGCTCAATTAGAATCTTTGGCGTCATCAACAGCTAGAATGCATTTACAAAGATTAAGAGCCGAGTTAAACGCTAACAAGTATGACCATGTCGTATTGGGTCATAATTCATCTTTAATTCTAATGAAATTAAATCAATAGAGTGTCCTTGCAAATGGTTAACAATAGTAAAGGTGGAGTGACGATCGTCAAAGTTGGTGGTAGCAAAAACGACATATCTACAAGTTCCAATTCGCCCATGACTTTATCCAATACATCCCAAGTCACAGGGTCAACGCATTCCCCCATATCTTCCATTACTTCCTTATCAGGAAGCCATACTCACTCGATTAAAAACAGCCGAGCCAATTTTAATCATTCGCGGTCGCATCTTATAAATCATCATGATTCTCGGTCATTGGGTTCTCTCCATGCTGTCAATAGAAGTATGGGGAGATTACCATTAACGGGACCCCATCCTAGTACGTTTTAATTGGTCCTTAACGCGATCAAATTAATAAATAATGATTAATTTTAGCCACCAGCCATCAAAATATCAGTAGATTAAGTGGTTCTCCCGGAATTACAGCTAGTATGACGCGTTTGCATCATCATAGTGGCTCATCTTCCGTTATGAATCGTAGTATGACGGCAATTGGAAATAGCCGGCAAAATATTCTACTACTAAACCATAATCAAACAGTGCCAACGTCAATGTCTTCCCATTTTAATAATTCACAAGCTACAGGGTCAAAAATATGCAGTGGAGGAGTTACCGTGGTTACAACATCCACTTCTCACAAAAGCATCGTGTATGTTTGTTGGATGAAAGACATGCTTCCTTGCTTGGAGCAATCCCAATAATTATAATAATTTTGCGCGTTATAGTGGCAGCCTTTTAGCACTTCAAGAAGTATCTCCGTCCGTAGTTATGGTATCAATCAATGGTTCTTCAGCCACGGGCGATTCCTCCTCCTCACCTCCTTTCTTACACCACCATCATCATCATCACCACCATCACCATCCCGTTAACGGAATGGTTACTTCGAGTCCGACAGTTGTCGGAGGAGCCGTTTCTGGTTCAATGCAAACGTCCTCTTCCCCTTCTCATTCTTCTCAACCACTTTCCTCTACCTCCATGCAAGAAGTATCAACGGCGGAAAGCCAAAGGGATAGTCCCAGTTTCTGCGGAGGAATGACTCCCGCTTCTCTCTCGTCTCCTTCAACTACTCCGCCACGATTAAGGATACATAATAATAAAGGGAATAACGCCACGAGAATAACTATGAATTCGGACGGAATAAATAATACAAACACTCAGAGAATATCCGTTTTTGAACCTTATCCGATGCGAGACGCGATTCAACATTTTTGCGAAAAGCATTTGGATAAGATTAAAGCTTATATGCTCAATGTTTTTGCCAAAATACCTTTACCCGTCAAATGCACTATAGAAGGTTATTATTATTTTATTTGCAAATACAAACGAACAACCAAACTTCAATTCAATTCAACTTAATGTACAATAGAACGGAAATCAAAGAAACACGCCAAACTCCATTTTGTTTGCCAAGGAAAGGGAGAACATTGTCTTTACAACAAAACTCTCTTTACCATGAAGACTCGTAACCCTAGAGTATGGATTCACTTAATGTTTTTAGCGCTTCAAGCCAGGGCAACGTCGGCTTTAAGCACGAGAGAGAGTTCAGTTAGCAGTTTAAAAAATTGCTGGGATACTTTGAAGGCGGACGTCAGGTCTTTTCTGACCTTAGTCACGTCGGCTTTCCCTTCCGCTAAGGACCAAGATAATCTTATAGCTGAATTGAGAAATTCTCGGTTCTTTGACGTTTTTGAGTACAATGCTCCCGCAGCTATTTGGGGATGTTTTTTATGTAATCATCCTGATAGAGCTCAAGGTTTTCTACAAGCCAATGCTCCCGTTATTGAGGTAAACGGAGGCAATAGAGTACCGAGTCAAGTACTTGAACAAGTACTGACCCAGTCTTGATGGTTCTTAAAGGGTCAACTAAAAGAGAAAAAGGGTAAATGGAAATTATTTAAAAGATGGAGGACACGATATTTCACTCTCTCGGGAGCTCATTTATCTTATAGAGGATCGGTAGGACTTTAAATTTTAACGTGGCTAAAAGCTTCTCTCTAACCCAGTAGCGAAAATTGGTTTCAGAAGGACGAGAAAGATACCCAACCGATTGAAGTTAGTCAAATTCGTAGTGTCAGAGCCATTAGCAGCAGAGGACGTAACATTCCAAAGGCTTTTGAGATCTTTACTCACGATAAAACGTTCGTTTTGAAAGCTAAAGACAGTAAAAATACCGAACAATGGGTTCAGTGCCTTTCTATAGCTATGGCTCATTCTCACGCTAAAGAAGTTATTATAACTCACTAATAGAATTATAAAATATTGTAAGTATTGTTTTATAATCTTCCCCCCCCCCCTTAAGTTAATTAATTAATTAATTAATTGTTAATCGTAGGCACTAATTAAATACTGTTTTGCCATTTAATGAAAGAAGCTAAAAATTAGCTGTGATGTTTTTAGGTCACCCTTTTCAAAGGTTTTGAAACTTTAATAATGAATTTAAAGTTAAACCTTACCAAAGTGCCTTCCTTTTCTACCAATTTTACAAATTTTAAACGCAGTTTCGACAATTTTTCCTAAATATATCGCCTTATTATTTCAATAGAAGCTTCCTTAACTACATCTTTAGAAGTTAGGTCAAGTTTAGCGAACTTCATTCACTAAAAAAAGGGCCCAGTACTTTTAATTAATTAATTAATTCTTTCCTAGAAATTATTTTTTCTAACCCCTATTTTAATGATAATTAATTAATTTAAATATTGATTGTGTAAAAAGAATGGTGATAGCCAATAGTGTTAGTGTAAAAAAAAAATAATTATTTAAAACTTATTTTTAAAAAAATCATAAAAATGCAAATGCAATTTTTTTATTGAGCATTTTCTCATAAAAGAAAAAAAGATTTTTAATAATAATATTAATTATATATAAAATTGTTTATATATATATAAATTTAATAATATTATTATTATTATTATTCAAGAATAGAATTTGAATTTTGAAGTCCCCCCCCCTTTTTGGTACTTAAAATTTATCCGTAAAAAAAAAAATTAAAAAGTTAATTTAATTTTCTAAAAATCTGTGGAGTGGTTTAGACTTCAGCTTCCTCGTTCATTTCAGCTACCAATACTTCTCGATTTTCGTATGTCCAAAAGCCATTTAAATCTATAAGGATACTAACAACAGTATCCCCTTGACCACAACTGGTCAAATCTTTTAGCGTTATTTTTGTGGGGTCTTTGGGTTTAACCATATCAAAAATCTCATCCTGAACGTCTTGAAAGTGAACTGGTTCTTGACCATGTTCCCCCATTTGTTTTTGAATGGCGCGAAAGAAAAAGTTTAACGCAAAAACGTTAATCTCTCCTTTCCCTTGAATATCGAGAATACGGAAGAAATATTGAAGGGCTTGTGACGTTCTTTTGTTTTCCAAGGCTAATACAAAATCCAAATAAGTTTTGTAATCCATTTCTCCTTCGTACGTTAAACATTCTTGAAAAACTCTTTCAATGAAGACGCTAGTTAAAGTTCCAGTTCCATAACGAGCTAATTCTTCTTTGCTCAACATTCCATTATGATCTCGATCTAAGTTTAGATATTGTCCATAAACGTGTAGAGCAGATTGAGCTGAAAACCAATTGGAATCTTGAGCGTCTTTAGGCGAATCTTCGTCCCTTAATTCCTGTAAATCGTCTAAAAATCCGCACGCTAAAATGTCTAAAATTCGGATTTTCCCCGTTCTCAAGGGATCGAGAAAGAAGAAGAATTTTCTAACAGCTGTGCAAACGTAAAATGAATGGAAAGATTTTTCTAATCCATCCAATTGGGGTAAAGTGGGGATTAACTCTAAAATGTAGTTTTCAAGATCAGTTTCTCGCAAATATCCTTGACCACTGACGTCATAAAGTGATAAGCCTATTCTTGTTTGGTGAAGCCAAACTTTCTTCATTACATAATTAAATAAATGATGAATTGAAGCTCTTCCATAAGGATCTTTTTGTAGAAGCTTCGCGAAGACGGGGGCTGAGAGATATTCCTTAAATTTAGGACCAGCTTCTTTCACAACTTTAAGGAAATCTTCGTAGTTGATGGCGGGTTCGTCAGGGTTTTCAGGTGGTGAATGATATTTATCGAGAAGTATCCATAGAGATTTTAGTTCGTCATTGTCTAAAATCTCTCTACTTTTTCGTTGTAGGAATACGGCTCGTGATTCCTCCCTCAGTTTTTGTTGTAAAATATTATTTTCCGACGGTAAACGATGGTAAAATGTTGGAATATTGTGTTCAGGTTGCGATACACTGTTGTTGTTATCATTTTGGGAAGAATCGTTTTTCCATTTTATGTATAGTTCCCTGGTTAATGCCAAGTCATCGTTTGTTGTCGTTATATCGTTTATTTTCGACATAATCTATAATTTAATTATTATTTCATTATTTTATTATGAAAAAAATGCAAAATACACATTTTTTTAAAAAGTTCAAACATTGGGTCGAACGTTCACACGTTTTTCAGATAAACCAATCACGTTCTTGACGGTTAAAATTTGTCCAATCAGCGAGCGCTATTACCCGTACACTTTTAAACGTCACTGCGGTCGATTTTGAATTTTGTAGAAAATATTTACGGTTTTTTTCGTGCAAGCGGCTTCCACTAATAAATTATCGTATTACAGTCCGTAGGAACAAATTTTAAATTAATTTTATAGAAACGCAAAGTATTAAACTTTCCCATTGTAATTAACAAGAAATAATAACAACAAAGGTAATGTAAGTATAAAATTTCTTGGAAAAATCTTTTCGACCAAGGCTTAGCGTCATTGATCCATTATTTTACCGTTACGTTACCATTCATAGTTTATTAACCCTTAATTATTTTATGCATGCGTAAAATTAGTTCCAACAATGGGTTTAGTCGGAAGTAAAGGTCTCTTGGACATAAGTCAGGGTAATTCGCCTGTTTCGAACAAAAATCATGTACTATCAATAGATCCTAGATCACCTTCGGAGGAATTTCCTAGAACTCCCATAGCTGTAAGTTACTTCTTTAATATTTGGAATGTTAGCCATTTTATTTATAGACTAGAATTGTCTCTGTAAAGGTTGAGGATCAAAGCCCTACTGTATCGAATTTGAATTGGTATGCCAATCCTCCTGACCCACGTTCCCCTTCTTTGGAGTTCAATAGAACACCAATCCCAGTAGGACCCATTCAGTTGAATAGCGCCATAGACGATCCTAGATCACCCACCGCCGAAGTTCCTAGAACACCCTTGGAGAAAGTTACTTATGATTATATCGGTATTTCCTTGATTTATAATTATAACCCTTTAAACTATATAAACATTACTAGTTAGCCGTTAATATCGTCCTTTAGATGCTGACGAGCAAAACAATGATTTAATTTTGGATCTAACTCCACCAATGAAGATTACAAGTAAATGTTTAATTTAAAAATGAGTTCGTCCACATCTATTTTTAATTTATCTTCGGAAAAACAATCAGCTACACCAAACTTCTCCATTCTGGAGGAAGATAATGATAATGGCAATGAGATAAATGGCAATTACCAAAGATTAAGCTCTACCGTCACCAAGCAGCTCTTTAAAGATGATAATAACGCCACTACATCTCCGAGATATCCTTTGGGAATATCAAACAGACCTAATAGTCTGCGTATTAGAGCTCAACACAATTTGCACGCTGCAAAAATGGCGGCCAGTTCGCTGCCATCAAATAATAATAAGCCAATTGTGCAACAAATGAGGCAACTTAATTTGTCCGAAGCTCTTGATAAAGAGAATAGCCCCGTGCATTAAATTTATATAACCACTCCCCCAACCGACCCTTCTTCCTCATTAAAAAGAGGGCGCTTAAAATATTATTAATTAAATAATATTTAAGTTAATTTAATTTAATTGGCTTGGAAAGAGTTTAAGCTACAAAATATATTTTACCTCCATTGGATTTTAATTTATGTTTGAGTGCTGCTGTAAAAGTAAAACTAAAACTAAAAACTCAACAATATTTTTAATTCTAAAGTAAATAATTAACATTAACATTAACATTCCTCCCCCAGTTTTTAAATTTAGTAATGACTAGTGTAATTAATTAATAAATAAAGGTTTTTAAGTTAATTAATTTTAACCGCTGCACTTGGAAATTAGATTTAAAAAAAAATAAATATGGAATGTAGAGTAAAAATCCCAAAATTTGATTTATCGTGTCATCATTGTGTAGAACAAAATAATAACTCCTCCCCCTTTCCCCTCATGGCACCCAAATGATCACGATATCTATCAACTTTATTTTTATTCCATTATTATATAAAGTATAAAATAAAACTGTACATAAATAATAATTTCTTGTGGTTTTTTCTTTGCAATTTATTTATTTATTTATAATTAATTAGAAATAACATTAATTGGGATTAGAAAAGTTAAATAAGAATGGTGTGGAGTCAATAGGCTTAGAATCTTTTAATTTAGGGTCAACTTTCTTGATGTAAATAGACTTTGGAGGGGCTTCTGCCGGAGCTACCGTGATTTTTTGAATCTCTGCATAAATAATGGATGAGTTTCAATTCAACTTAAAGGTGTGTTCCAGTTTGAATTAATTAATTAATTACCTTTTTCAATTTTTATCCTTTCTTCATTCATTAGTTTCCGATAATCACCAAAAGCTTTTCTCATTAACATTCTTTTTTTAACAATAGGAGCTTTGTCATTTTGTAATGTTTTCAATATTGATTGCTTTTCTTCAACTATGGGTGAAATAATTAAAATTTAACATTTAATTCGAGGTAAACTAATGCTAATAATTGTTATTACTCTGTTTTGAAACTGTTTTAGCATTGTTAATAGACAATTCAAGTTGTTGAATGCACCAACATAACTCCAGTTCATAAGATTCAGCTAAATTTTCTTCAGAGGATGAGCTTGTTTCAGGTTCATTATTAACTGCATTTGAAATTGGCGCCTATAAATATAATTGGTTAATTTTACAGGTCAGGTAGGGTCACGAGGTCAAATTGACTTGTCACGGACCCTAAACATGGCCCCGCCCCCACAAACTGGACAAAGAAAGTTTAGATGCACCAGTTTTTGACACATCAAAGGATGATTAAAGAAGGATAAATGTATTGTTCGTGATTTAATTGGATTATGAAAGGATAAAGAAGGATCGTGAACGACGCACCTGGACAGGTAAAGCTGGCTTTGACTTTTTCTTTGGCATTCTATTTACTATTGTGTGGATACAAATTGATGTTTCACGAGGAAGATGTTTTTTAAATAACACGGCGTGACTTTGTGCAAGGCTTAGCGAAGCGTGCTGAGACTCGTTTAATTGTTAGGCACGTATTTAGCGCCATCTAAGCTCTAGCGGTGGAAATGTTTATTTTAGTTAGTTCCGTGATTTCGAACTAGATGGCGGTTGTAATGCTTTGAGAGTTTTTTTCTTCCCGCGATTTTTGAAGTAATAATATACGAGACACGCCCTTGGCGCCTTGCCCATAAATGGTAAATATTCAAATTCGGTGATGTCATTATAGCTTAAGCCTAATTTACTACTCAAGGATAACGAATAAATATTTGAGGTTCAGAAGTTTTTATTTCTTCATTCGTGGTATATTTTTTTTACAAAGACTGAGTACATAGTACTCATCTTAAAAAATAGAAAGTTGTATTATTTACAGAACAATCGAGATAAAATAATATAACAGTAATAACGTTAACACACACAAGGCTTATCGAACAACTTATACAAACAACAACGGTGATTTTTTAAAGCAAAAAATCTTGAAAGTCCACCGGTACTCTTTTGTATTATTTGTAGATTTCTTAGAATCTTACGATTCTTAGCAAGGCATTTACATTTAAATTAATTATAATATGTCAGTTCGGACTAAACAACACACTGAGTGATAATTAGCGCGAAAAAGACTTATTTGCCTTGGTTAGGCTTACCGACTCCGATGTCGTAAGACAACTGCAAATGGTTGGAGACCACTGGAGCGGTGTTGTGTTGTTGAGGGGCTTGGTAGTGTTGCTGTGGGGCTTGGTATTGCGGTTGTGGGGCTTGGTAATGTTGTTGGGGAGCTTGGTATTGCTGTTGTGGGGCTTGGTAGTGTTGTTGTGGGGCTTGGTATTGCTGTTGACGAGCTGGTGGAGTCCATGGAGCGGACAATTGAGCAGCTTGGTGAGCGTGAGCGGGGTGACCTGGTGGGTAGGTTGGTAGTGGTGGGTGGGTTGGGTGTTGTTGGTGTTGGGAAGGATGGGCTTGAGGAGCTTGGTGGGCTTGAGGGCCTTGGTATTGTTGGGGAGCGGCTTGATATTGTTGTGGAGCTGGTTGGTATTGTTGGGGAGCGGGTTGGTGAGCTTGGGGAGCGACTTGGTGGCTAGCTGGGACTGGAAGTCCTTGACCAGGGTTGTAAGCTACTCCGATGGAACGGAAGTACTCGGCGTGATGTGGGTTGTACAAGGGGTTGTTTTGTTGTTGAGCCACTGCATCGTGAGCTACACGAGCGGGATGTCCCGGAGGGTATGTTGGTAGTGGAGGGTGCGTTGGGTGTTGAGCCAATGCGCAGACTACGGCAACTGCCAATAAACTCTGCGAAAGAATAAATGCAATTAATAATTATGAATAATATTGGAGTTAATTAAGATTATATAACGAGAGCTTCAAAATTAGGCAAATTACGTCGAAAACGGTCCAAAAATCATAAAGTTACTAAGGCATCAATTAGTCCACATCTCATTTGCAGGGATGATGGTTGACCCTTGTAACTTAATGATTTATTGGCCGATTTTGATGTGATTTGACGCGTTTTGTAGCTTTGATTGAATTAAGGTAATGATATTAATCCAATTTCAGTAATAGTGAATGCGAAAACGGGGAAAGTGCTCACCAAACGAAGCATGGTTGGTGTGGCTGCTTTTTGTGTGTTAAACGCTAAACTTCTGTTTAGAACCTCAAAGGTTGTTCTGCGCTTTCAATCGTAAAGTCGCTAGCTATTTATACAAAACCCAGAAGTATAATAGATTCTCTAGCATTCCAGCCGGTTACTGTTACCGCCTAGTTTTCAATGACGTCATTTTCTTACGGTCTAAACCGTTTACCGTTAACCGCCCACTAACCGCTAAGTGTCCCAGGCTCTGGCAGCGCTATCCTATACTCGCACTCGACCCTGTAACCAAAGGGGGGCTGGACTTAAAAACTTTACAGTTACCTACAGGCGGGATTCCTTGGAAAATAAAATCTGGGGATTCAATCTTTACATCGTATCATTGGTCGAAATTGTTTACTTTTCAATAAAATTCGTGCCTGGAACCCTGAGAAAGCTTGAGGTTACCGCTGGTGGAAATTATAGGCTTTGAGAAAATTATACTAGAATAAAGAGGGGGGAGAGAAGAAAGTACTTGAAATCTACTACTACTACTAATACGAAAAAATGCTACTAGTCCGTTTTTCAAATGTAATTATTTCAAGTTTTTTCATATGGATAGTTTTGATAGTTCTTCATACCCCTCCCTTGCATATATTGACTTTGGTTGGTAGCGAATATTTGAAGGCGATTTGCTTCTTTATCTCCATTGCGCTTTTCTTCCCTAGAGACGCGTAAAAAACGGGTCAAGTTCATATCAAACTTTCCATAAAGAATTATTAAGTTCTATCTCTCTCGTCTCGTATAGTCTCGTTCAATTTTCTGATCTAGAAACTTTTTTTTACTTTTCTTCTGAACACGTATGAAGAGAATACTTAATTCGTGATTAAAAGGAATGTTAGGTGGGAAGGTTATTATTTAGAAGTCTATTAGTTTGAAGTAATATGGGGATTTATTAAGAAATTTATCGCAAAGATGTGTTTGGATGGCGGGAGAAAAGTCACACACGTGCTTTATGGTTTAGGCGCGAAAAAAATTATAGTTTTGGCTCGAGAAAAATATATACACGTGCTTTATAGTTTTGGCGCGAGAAAGATAATGCACGTGGTTTTATAGTTTTGGCGCGAAAAAATAATACACGTGCTCTATAGTTTTGGCGCGATAAAAAATAATGCACGTGGTTTATAGTTTTGGCGCGAGAAAAATCCTACACGTGCTTTTATAGTTTTTGGCGCGAGAATATCATACACGTGCTTTATTGTTATGAACTTCTAACTTGCGCTTGCTCCAATTTTTATTGGATTTCTTTTGGTTTTAGGTTTTTTGTCAAGCTTATACCGATTTCTTATGCTAAGGAATGCAACTTTCGTCATGTGATAGCCTAAATATTTCAAATCGGAATTAGAATTAAAGTTTTAAGAAATTTGTGGTTTTTTTATTCCTTTCTTGGGCGGTTTATTAGTTTCGAAAGAAAATTTGTTTTCCTGATAGTGTTTACTGGAATTCCGGACTATAAACAAGTCTTGTTAAATTTGGACTTTGAAGGAGCACCCTTTACGCCCTAAATGTTTTTAATACCCATTCCTGTAAAAGGCAACGAAATTCACCAAAAATTTAAACTTAATCTTATTACGCACGTGTCAAACTAAATTTCACAAAAATTCCCACAAATTTACATGAATTCTGCACCTTTCCGCTTTTCACTGTAATAAACTCTATGGGAAGATAAAGGGTGATGCCAATACCCCATCGTAAAGCGCGTAGGATGTTATAATCTTGGGGAATAAAAAAATACCTTTAAATTTTAATCCTTTTTTGTACGCGTTGAATTGAAAAAGATTGAGTGCAGGGTAATATTAGGCCCAAAACATTTCCCCCTACTTAATTTATAAACGGCCTTAATATCAAAATGATGGGGGTCCCTGAGAAATATCTATGTTTTTTTATTAGTGGAATTTAACTTCAATTTTTTTATTATCTTAGGGCGTGTCAGCTTTTAAAAACATCCCCCATCAAAAATGATCTGCGTTTAACTATCTTCTCTCCATTAGTTTATTGCGCAAACATCATCTTAAGCCTAATTTAGGCCTAAAAGTCTCTAAACCGCGGATTTTCCCCGCCATTTATGATATTAAGTTAGGCTTAGAGATAAATTCATTTTTAAGCCAGTCTCGTGCTAGGAAATGTTTCTAGAATTCAATCCATTTTTCCTGCCCCATTTATGATTAAGCTTGAATTTGAAGGAAACGTTTCAATCGACTTTTCCCGCCATTTATGAAGGAAGTTGTTTTTTAAAAATTAGGCTTAACGAAAAATTCAAATTCATTGTTTCGACCCTAAAGTCTCGTGCTCGGACACACGTTTCCATATCAGAATACTTGCCAACTGTGCTAAGCCTAAAATTGAATTAAGATTTAAGTATAATTATACACGGGTTATTATTTAAACAAAAAACTCATTGTTTGGAATTGGATTAATATGCAAAAGGAAAAAATATGATATAGTAAGTTAGTAAGAAGGGGATAAATTTTCAATGACATTGGGGAAAATGTTTGTGGGTTGCGAAACTTGAAATTCAGTAAATTATCACGCCCAATATATTTAAACATTTCTTATTTTTTTAAATGGGTGAATTATTTAATTTTATCTTAAGTTCTCGTGTTATGCGTGAAAGGGATAATGTAGTACGAGAATTATGTCTAAAAGAATCATATTATGCAGTCTTGTTAGGTGTTTGCATTTAATTATCTCTTTAAACGGCAGATCTCGTGCGAAAATCGTGATTTTTCCTTAAGTAATAGAGAGATTAAGTAAGAGTTTATTTGTAAAAATAAACCTTGTCAATTAACCCCTTAAAATGGTGGTTACTTAACCTGCCTATTTTTATAATAACCCATGACTTAAAACTTGAGATAACGCGAAATTCTTTTCAATCAAAAATTTATCTGGTAATTTTGCCCTTGAACAGAATATTTTCAGTTTGAGCTTAAAACATGGTTTGCAATTGAAATCATTTTTTTACATGATTTTATTCTAAGCCTAACTGTACCTATAATTAATATACATGTATTTTTTTGTATCTATATTAAAATGAAGATACAAAATTAGACAAGAATGTTTTAAATTTTAAACGCTTTAGGGCATCAGGGATTTTTGTGGAATATTCAATATGCATAAGATCAAAGAAAGAAATTTGATACTTATTACAAGCCCCTTCAAACCCCCCCCCCCTTAAATTAAAAAATTGGAATATTGGGTTTATGTGCCGCAATGATCCCTGGGAACTAATGACCTTCAGTATACCGTTATATCGAATATTATTACCGGCTGAAATATGAATTTATTTATTAAATATCACTTAAGTCTAGACTAGACACGGAGTGAGAGAGTTGTAGAAAGACAGCGACGCGGCTTAAACACCCAGTTTATCTTAATTACCCTTTTTAAACGTGTTAAAAACCTGTTGAACCACCCGGATTGAAAAGCCATATAGTTAATATAGCTAACGGTGTATTGGTCCCCGGGAAAATTTAATATTTAGATTTAAATTAATTTGGTTTAAAGTCTAATTTTCTTAAGTTCTGGTTCAGGTAGTGCCATGTTTTTAGGGCCGTTTTACAGAGTACAATTCGAACTTTATTATCTGCAAAGTATTTGAGCTTATCTGATAAATTGAAAGAGATCTCATCTGGCGTCCTAAAATTGGTCTTTATTTAAACCCCCCTGTACTAAGGGGTCTAAAAAAGGTTTGGGATTTGTTTGAAATCATAATTTGAAAATATTGGCCCTTAGGGAAAAATATCATAGAACATTTTCGACTCAAAATTGATTTCAAAAAGAACACCCCCCTTAATATATGCCACCAGACTTATCAGAAACACCCTGTATATTTTCTAAACAAAATGATAATTTAAGAAAAAAATCATTTCGAAGTATATGGTTGGTGCATGCAGGGCCGCATTTTTGGCACGTGTACTACTGGACAGAGGTCAATATTATCATGTAAAATGCCTTCAAAGGGTACCACTTATACGATGCCCATTGCTCACGTGTACCACGCTCTTTATAGGGAAAACCCTTATCTATCACGCGGTTTTCCAAACCCCTATATGGTTTATATTATCCGTGAAATCCTTTTAGACATAACCATTTTTCTTGTCGATATCAGTGATCAAAATAACAGGGGTGCTATTATTAAAAAAGAGGAGATCGCCGACAAAACCTAAAAATTAAATTTTGTGGTGGACGGGTGGACACTTCATATTAAGGGGTTTTTTTTTTTGGAAACTTCAAGAACAAAAGGGGCGGTGTAAAAAGAATTACACGGATATAAATGACAAAATTAATTCAGGGAGGTTCTCTCTATATCACCCATGACTTCATGAATTTCTTTAGTAATGATATGGTAATAAGAAAGTCAAGGGAAGGGCGATATACGCTGTAGATTATATTGATTGTCACGTAAATTTATCGAGTTCAAAATATAATTAAACGTGGTATCCTTCGTTTCACCTTAATTAATCTATAAGTGAAGCCCGCGGTCTGTTTTGAAACTGAAAGGGAGAGAGAGAACGAGAGGATATTTGATTAATTAAAAACGACACGCCTCCGCGATATAGAGGTTAAATGTATCTCTACTTAATTGTTATCAAGGTATTCTATAATGAAAACAACTCTTGTTTATTATTAAACGACGTAGGCCTACTTGTTTTGAAAGTAAAAGGGTAATAACGTTAAAGAAAAGCCAACGAAAGGTTAAGCCTAATTGCATTTTTTTTTAGGATTCGGTTTCCATAGAAACGCCTTAACCAATCGGGTTGTAGCACGTGCTTTTATCGCGCGAAAACTTGAAAATTGCGCGCCTTAAAACGCGCGCGCGCGATTTTTAGGGCGGGAAATTTTCTGAGTGTTTGAAATTTAGGCTTAAATTATGATAAACACTCGGTGACAATGTTGTAATCGATATTACCTTCAAAAAATATGCGTTTAGACGCTTTGAGTACCCCTTTAGTGACATGGTAGATTACTATTTTCAGGGAATAATAAATTCATGGCAAAATATATTTACAGAAAAAATCATTTAGCCAAATAATGATGCAAATATAACAACACCAAGAATAATTAAAACAACATTGCTAATTAGTATTTACCAGCTTTATCCCCTTCAATTAGAGATAATCATTCCAAGGAAGCTCAGTTTTATTAAGGCGAAATCTAATTAGCTCAAAGACACTCTAAATAGCCTTTGGACAAATCATTCTCAGGTTTAGGATTTTGATGCCATTAAAGGTGCTTCGTTTTATTTGCCTAAGCTAAGTGTCTTCCACTGCTCATCCATTTTTATTACCGGAAGAGATTAGAATCTTCTTTTTTGAAATTTTTACCAGCTTGTAGATATAATTCGCGCCCAATTTAATGCAGGTAATAAAAGACTTCTTTTGTCAAGATATCAGACTACGGAGTATGGAAAACTTTAATTGGAGCTTCAGAACTCTCTGGTCCGTCCATGATTTGAGATTTTTCTTGAACCATGGAACCAGAATTTTTGGAAATGTATTGCGGATTAGACCTTTGATTAATTTCTGAGTAAAATACCGCGATGTTTAAAATAATTCTTTCGTATAGACTATAGACCTCGAGTGATGACCTTTTGGTATTGAATTGAGCCTCCAAAGGTGGTTATTGTTTAAAATATGGGAATTCTATATAACTCAGGGGCTATTCCAGTATTAAACGCTGAAAAGGGTACAAGCTTTTATTAGAATTTGATAGCATAGATATTATTTTTTATCGTGGATACGTGTCAAAAACTCTTTAGGTGTTCTCTCGAATTTTGTTGGTGTGGCCACACACGATTCGCTTTGATAAGAATTGACGCCACTTTGGCTTTCATTTGAGACGTTCAGCTCCTTCGCCATTTCGTTACGCTACCAAGTATTTTTGTATAGCTTCGGTACTCTTAGCGCTTTTGATACTCGAGAAGAGGGTACTTATTTTTTTATTATTAAATGAATAGGGTGGTAGTTTTTGAAGGAAATATTCGAGTTGTCCGAGAAAACGTTACTGTAACCATGCTGCAACTCGGCCAAGATACTGGCTGTTTTCCCGCCAAAATACTCTCTGTTTTCCCGCCAAAATACTCGAGATTAAACCAGCGTGTTTTTGGTCAATTTATATGCTTTAAATGAAATCCTGTCTATTTTTTTTAAATTTGAAGAAATTCCGTTTTAGTTTTATCAAGGATTTTGCAATCATAAATCTCGATTAGCAATGATCTGTAAATAAATCACAAAGTAGCGCCGCGTGTCATTCCAGCACCCGAAGAATTAAATATTTAGGGTGTTAACTTTTAACTCGGGTTTTAGTTATCACGAAATGGGGCAGGGCTTTACCGTGCCTAATTCTTCCCTTTTCTTAACATAAAAAGAAACAAGGGGGTGGCCACGGACATAAAAACAAATCCAACAAATTCAAAGAAACCATGAAAATGCTTTGATTTAAAAGGTTAAAATGTTCGAAACATTTCGAGGACCACGCCTCTTCAAAAAACTTATTATTAAACCAATATCATCGCTTTAAAGAAATATTCATGTCCTGGGAAATCCGGCGGCGTTAAGTGGCAATATTAAAGTACGGCATTGTTAACTAATATGTTTAAAAAGTTGATGGTAATAGTTAGTCACTTTTGAACACGGCCTTCTGACTTTTGCGCAAGTCTTGGCATAAATTTAAAAGATATCTTCCATAAGTATGACTAATGCTCGAGACTTACTGAGAGCTAGTCCGAGAACGACGGAAGCGAGAATTGCAGACAACACTCGGTTGTTAATTTTGCAGGACTTCCATCTTCCTATTTAATCTGCATTACTAAGTCTTTGACAGCGCCAAAACCAGGCGTCTTCGCTTTACCCTGATTCTATGACCTACCTAGCTCACTCACTTCATGACAAGCTCCAGTTTGTAACCAGTGACAAACTTATGGAACATATCTTATGTACTTTAACTTATGGTCTGGGGAAAATCATTTAATAATTCAATAAAACCCTTAAGAAGTCATGAAATGTTGAAATGGAAAATCTGTATCAACCGACTCTCCGTCGACCACGGAATTTTCAGGACTCTTTAAAGTTTTAAAATAAGTATTTATTTCGTTCGCGTGACCATATATTTTTCCGATCTATCAAAAACTCTTAATTGAATATTACTCGTTAAAAACCCACTGGTAACTTTTGTTAGATACATCTTATTTCATTTTAACTTTTTAATATTGTAAAACGCATCCAAGGATGGCAAGAGAGATTAATTCCGATTTGAAATTACGAGGGCGGAGTTGATGGTAATGGTAATGTTTTACCCTTGATTTATAAAAGGTTATTTCGTTTTCCAAAAGGGTTGGGTTGGGCTGTGTTGAAGTCAAACATGATTGCATTTAAGTACTTCTTCCTTCAATGGGTGCAATCCGTTCGAGGGGTTAATCACTTCAAAAGACCCGTGTAGTCTAAACATATTAAGTGTAAGATTTTGATATAAAGATGAAACTTTATAAAAACTGACGCCTTAAATGCTTAAATGTTTAATTGGAATCACGTTTGTCGGGCCTCTTTGAATTGGGGGTCAATCAAATTCCATCGAGGTTAATTCGATGTCAATCATATTAAGAATTTAGATAAGTTCAGAATCATAATTAAGAAACGATGATTCGCTTGAGTAGAACTCACGGTGCGAAAATGAAAAAATATTACGAACTAATTTAGTAACGTCCATTCTGAACCACTGGGTTGCTTAGCTGTACATAAACTTGTTCCCATCTGTACGGTTCAAGCAGTATCACGTCAAGTTTTGAAGTTTTGCATTTAGCGTATGAAGTTATTTTTTCTTTATTTTCAAAACGAGAACTTGTATTATTTTTGAGATGCCTGATATCATCAGATCGGACATTTTTGAAGTGTTTTCTCGCTCCATACGATTCCAGTCTGATTATAGATTGATGGATTACTCGTACGCCTTTTTACTTGTCAAATTTAACTCGTATTTGTTGAGAACCGTAGATGAAATGGACCCCTTAACTTTAATAGACAATGCCTCGTTATCATTCCCTGGAATGCAGGATGGTCTCGATTTAGAAAAACATCTTACTTTTCTTCAAATATTGATTTGTAGTTCGCAATTATCGCTAAGTTTTACGCATGCCATAAGTTCATAAGATATGTTGGCCATAAGTTTGTCACTGGTAACTTAGAAACTGTAGCTTGTCATGAAGTGAATGAGGTAGGTCATAGATTCGAGGTAAAGCGAGGGAGGCCTGGTGAGGCGATGCTGTCAAATTTGAGCTTAGCAATGCAGACTAAATAGGACCTAGATGGAACTTGGTCATGCATGCAAAATTAACCACCGAGTGTAGGACTTCAATTCTCGCTTCCGTCTTTCTCCCTCGAACTAGCTAGCTCGAGCTGTAAGTCTCTCAGTAGCATTACGAATCGTATAGGTATCGTCATACTTATGGAGGAACATATCTCATAAACTTATGATATTAGTCCACCTTAGCTCTAGCAATAATTAACCCCTAGTAGTTCAAATTCAAAGTAAAAACTAAACAAAAATCAAGTTTTAATATATTCAATCCACACTGCGATCTTCAATCATACCAAATTTCAAATTAGGCTATCACTAAAATACGCAACAAGAAAATCGATCACAGTTGTATTAAGACATTACATTTTTAGTTGAGGTGGACTCTTAACATTAAATTTCGAGATCAAAATCTTCCGCAATCATCCAAGGCAATTGCCTTGATACTATTCCGTACGGAGCAAGGTTATAAAGAAGTTAATTTCTACCAACAGATATACCTAAGTCTTTTCTCAAAAAGAAAGAAAAAAATAAAGAAATTCTAATCTAAGGTGCCTCCCTGTCCGTCTCCATTTACTTTTTACTTTTTAATTTTTTTTTCGAAGGTTGACGACTTCATTTTTTTGACTTCCCCAAAGATAGTTACATAGACGCCGAGCATGTGATATGATTTCTCTAAAATAATTCTTTTAACAAACCTACCCAAGAAGAAAGTAATTGTACTTAACGGTTGGCTTGAGAATGGTTCAGAAAGAAATATGTAAAGCAAAATACCTTTTTCATTTTTGATGACTATGCTCATAATCTCATTTAAATTAATATTTACCTATATTCATTGTGCAATTAAATACATTCACGATGTTAATTTGACAATTTTTTTGGCGCGTAGACTAGACCTAAATGTCTTCTCAAAATTTATGTCCTTTTTTAGGGAATCTACGATTATATCTTCGTATCGAGATATAATTAGTTGTTTAACCGATATAATTAATGGATTTTTATTAATTGTCTACGATTAGTTCGCCCGGGGAATGTCTGGGGATTAAAAGGTATTCTATTTTTTCCTGGAACTCCCGGGGTTTCATGGTCGTTTCCTATAAACGTTTAAACCCGATCGAGTTCGAAGAAATCTAAATTATATTATTCTTAATACTCGTCTTTGTTTTGAATGCGTTAGAAACATTAATTTAATTTTTGCAAACACAAAGGCTCTTTTCTTATTGTGTTTATTCGAGTTATTCAACTCAAGGGTAACATATATTATTTTTACCCTTTTAAGCATTCTTTAACAGTCTATTAACGCCGCGTTTTGGAAAATATATTTCGTACATGCTTTGCCAAATATCTATGTTTAGTGGATCATTATTTCTTTTAAGGTGTATAATTTTAACGCGTTTTCGCCGCGTTATACTTTAATGAGTATTTTATAAACTTGAAATTCTTTTTCGCGCTTAAACTGTAATATTATTATTAAATTTTTTGATAAATCTGTCGCAAAAATGAAAAATGCACGTAGACCTTTGCAGGATTTTTAAATAGGGGTTTTAGGACTTGGCTCGTTAGCTTATCACAAGTGAAATCAGTCTTGCTATACAGGAACAGTTTGCAAAACTGGCGAAAGCTGAGATGCTGTAATTATACATTTTTTGGGGAATAGTTGTTGGAAACGACCATAAACGTGTTTTTCTTTTAGTGTATGGACATTTTTGGTACTTTCATCTTCCTCGGAGTTCAATTAGAGCCCTTTGTTACTCATTCTTTACTGCATAAGTTTATAAGATGTGTTCCATAAGTATGACACTATCTATACTTCTTAATACTAGAGACTTACAGCTCGAGCTAGTTCGAGAACGACAAGCGAGAATTGCAAACTACACTCGGTGGTTAATTTTGCATGCAGCACTTCCATCTAGTCCTATTTAGTCTGCATTACTAAGCCCAAATTTGACAGCAGCTCCTCACCAGGCGTCTTCGCTTTACCCTGAATCTATGACCTACCTCACTCACTTCATGACAAGCTCCAGTTTCTAAGTTACCAGTGACAAACAAACTTATGGTGAACATATCTTACGAATTTATGGTTACTGCCAATTTAACCTTTCCCATCTCGAGCAAGAATTTATCTGGGATATTCTCAATTTTTAAAAGGCACTTAAATTGAGTGGAAACTTAGATAAAAGGGTGAATGTTGGCTGGGAGCGAAGCTATTTCACGCTCTCTTTTGCTGCTTAAAGGTAGACAGAAGATCATTAATTTCGTTAGGGAAGGGTGTTAATTTATAGGCTAGCGATGGGGCAGAATAATATCCCAAGGTATATTTATCAAAGGGGGCACTCTAGCACCCTATCAAACCACCACGAGCGCAGGAACGTGGAGTTGGCTTGCGCACCACGGCCATAATATAAATGATGCCAATTTCGTGCACTTTTCTTTGCCCAGAAGATAAAACATTCTTGGATATAAAGAAAAATCTCTTTAAACTCCTAAACAAGTTATTGGGGTGAAAGTGTTCATTTTGAAGTAACTCTTCTACTATGCCCCTTTTCTTTTTTGAAGCGAGCTATGAGGCGCCAATTATGGCATGGCATGGCGTGGCCAAGGGTCTTTGAAATGTTTAAACCTTTCTAACACACTCGTGCAAATGAACAGCGGGGCCGGAGTTGTAGGCAGTTTCTCTATGTTGAAGGCAATCCACCATTTCGGTAGTGGTCTTTGCCTTTCATGCCTTACTTGCACCTCTGCTTGCTCCGCAAATAGCTTTGGTGCAATATGCCATGAAAATCGTCCATTGGTGTATGGTAAATACGATCTTCATTGTGCAGAAAATTGATTTATCGCGTTTGGCATTCCGGTAGCTTTGTAAGTGTTGAATCTTACGTTTGAACAGTTGAGATTGTAGACCAGTTACTCCGGAATTTTCGTGTTTTAACAAATTAACTTTGTGGTTTGGGATTTTAAAAAAAATATCTCAAGTGTAGGGTTGGGACGCTTGAACACTATCCATTTAAAAATATAAGTAAAGATGATCGATCATCTCAGTTATTATAAAATGAGAAGGAGTTGAAAATGGGTCCTCCACCGCTTTGGACCACCTCGGAAGGCTCCGACGGGGCGCCTTTTACCACCCTTTCCTTAATTTTAAGTCTATCTCGTTCTTGTTTTTACTTGCGCATGGCTATTCGAGCGGAAATGATAGCCATGCATGTAAAAAGAATTAATCACTTGGTCTTCACCACGTGTCCAATGTGTCTACTTTGTTTCATTTCCAACTCCCTCAGTATTAACCTTGCTCCGATGCACCCTTGGCCTCTGCACAAAGAGGCGCAAATTACCTTTTTTATATCCCCACTTGTAGTCTATAAAGTTATCGGGTAAGATTTAATTGAAATTAAAACCCATCGAGTAAATGTCCAATGATTGACCTAGCTTTCTAAAAGGTTATTGGACGGTTGGACGCTGACTTCACTGTGCTTATTTCCATTCCCGACTAGTCTGCACGCGTGGCGCGTTGTGTCGTCTGCTCATCCACCCGCAGTTTACAAAATTTGTTTGACCGCGTTGGTTAATAATTAGATATTAATAATAATTATAATTATAATTAAGAAGGTGAGAAATTGTTTTGCTTAAACTATATTAACTATTAATTAACCATTTCTATTTAATTTTTGAAACGAAAGGGGGTGGTAATTGTTTTAAGCATTAATCTTATTTTGGTGATTGATATCGGGCCTTGGTCAAATTCGGTTGAAAATTAACTTTTTTTTTTTTTTTAATTTTAATCGTTTGTAAAGTATCATAATCATGAAACGCGTTATTTTAAGTTGAACTTTACTGTCATGTGTTTGACTCTAGACATAATCATACACGATATAGCAACTTTGTGGAATGTTAAAAATTATAATTACAATCATTATCGTTTCTAGTTCATTATATTTTGAAGATGAGAAAAGATAATAATATTGTATCCTCATTAAGTAAACGAAAATATTGTAAGGTAGAAAGTTATAATTAATTTGGAATTAGAGGGAACAACACAACACTACGGTGTCTTTTTGGGGGAACGACAATTATCCCCCCCCCAAAGCCTCGCTGCTGCTTCACTTTAAAACATCCGTCATAGGAATGTGTCAAAATCTTTAACAGGAAAGTCGTTGCTTAAAAGAACATGACTAAAATTAAAAACCCGGTTTGGTTTTTAAAAAAAAAATGTAACGCCAAAAAAATTATCATTAATTTTTAGGGCCCCCTAATTTTAAAATTGAGAAGCTGAGCCGAGCTATCTCCCATCGATGCTATAAACTAATAAACGTAGATTTAGCAAATGGATTTGCTTCAATAACTTCGTCAATTGTTCATTAATCTCTTAAAATGCAGTCCGTCCCCTTACTACCTTTGACTGATATATTCCAGCTTTATTTCTCATTAACGTGGCCACCTTGAATTGGCACGAGCAATATTTAAACGACTTTTGAAAGGAATAAGTTGTCCCTGATACCATAGACTCGAAGCTTTTAGCCCTAATCATTTAAAACAAAGAAAGATATCACAAAGATTCTCTTATTGTTATTGTGTCTTTGTTTGTGTACAATGGTATTAAACTGACAGACATAGTTCGGTATAACATTAACCTACTATGCAGTACCTTAAATATGAAATGAACAAGTTGTCCCTAATGCTAGAGACAACAAGCTTATATAATATATAATATAATGATAATCCCCCAACCCTAATCAAAAAACGAAATAACCAAGATTATCTTATAGATCGAGCTATCTCAGTTGTGACGTCACGGAATTAGCTTTGGCGTTGTCAGTGGGCGGCCATATTTGGTATCGCTTTAGTTCTATGGGTAAATAGCATGGGTGACGTCACACTAATGCTCTATTGCATCTTGTTTGTACAGAAATTAGAATGTTACTAATTAGTAATTTAGTATGAGTGACAAAGTTCGGGTTAACATTAACCTCCCCACAATTCAGAACCTAAATTGTTTTTGAAACTTCAAGATCACAGACGAAAATATTAATTTTTTTCCCCCACTAACAACACGTTTTCCGTGTGTGAACTTAACTCTGGAGGTCTTACAACGAGATCGAAACCATTGCATTTTGGTATAGACATCAGTACCTGGATCTCTCTTTCTCTTCTCGTTTTACGTACTTAAGTACTAGCGCACCTTTTACAGTTGGCGTGTGAGTGTGTACGTTGGAGCTAAGACACCAACCACACCCAAAACGACAATTAATTTTAGTTTTTTTAATAATCCAGCTTGGCGGCGGCAAAATTATAATATGACCTTGCCCAAAAGCCAGCCAAGAATTCTAAATCTTATTTTAACTATTTTTTATTTTAAAATATTTTTCACAAACCCGGAGTTTGAAAACTCGTTAAATTTTAACTATGCATTAAATTACACCCTTAGAAATATATTTATTTCTTATGTAAATAACCTGATATTCTATTAAAATTAAACTCCTTTTGAGCTTGCAAAACGCTTACACGTGATTGCTATGTTGTTTACAACCTTTAAATGGACGAAAATCCCCTATTTTTCATAGAGAAAACTAACCATACTAAGATTGAAAACTTAACTAGATATTTTAATAATTAATCAGGGTCATATTTCAAACGCCTTAACGATAATTAGTGTAATTTAAATTGAAATTAATCTGTTTAGACATATTTGAATTTATCTCGTTTCAGATATGTTTCGTCAACGTATTTTGAATGATGACAAGTAAATAACAACAACAAATATGTAAGTTTTTAAACAAAAAAACTTTTTGTAAATTTTATTTTTCTTTTTTATCGCGTATGTTTTTTACAACAAAAACTGATTGGGTTTTTTTTTTGGGGTTTTTTTATTACAAATTTCCATCTTTCTATTTTGGTTCAGAGGCTCGTGATTTTTCTTTTAAGCTAAAGAAGTTTTAAGGGAAGGGAAATGGGATAATTTTAGGATTTTTGGCGGAAGTCTGAAGGGAAACATTTGAGGAAAAACTACAAGACGCTAATAAAACTAGAGCAAAAGGTCCCACACCCGAGATTAAAAAATAAAAGCCCACATAATTTATTTAGCAAAATTAAGCTTGCGATATGATAAAGATTTATTTATATAAATTTACACATTGTATAAATTTTCTAAGACCCCAAAAAAGATACTTTAAACCTACCCATAGCTAACGCGCTGCACCCAATAAGCTATAAGCTAATATACTAAAGCTAATGCGCTAAAAATCCCTTTGTTTTTTTTATTCATAAAGCTAAGGCTACCTTACAGTAAAATTTAATTTTAATTTTAGACTTGACAATCCCCATAACGTGCAAATTTTTTTTTAAGCAAAAATACGAGTATTTTATTTGGCACTTTAAAATTATTTTATATTTAAAAAAAAAAAACACCTAACTAACTAAACTATAGCTAAAAAGCAGCCCAGACGCTGGCTTAAAAAGCTAAATTAAAACTAAAACTAAGCTAAAATACCCATAACGGCATAAAGAGTTGGGAAAGGGGGGGGGAGAAGAAGTTTAGGGGGAAATTGGGATTATATTTATATATGGCGTGATGCTATTTAGGAACTGTGAACTAACACCTTTAAAAGAATAACCTATTTTTGGTAACCCCGTCCAGGTGGTAATACCAAATTTAAAAGCTAAATTAACCTCTATTTTGAAAGCAACGTGGTATAATGTTTTCCCTTTTTTTCTACCCAATATCTTTGAAATACTTAAAAGCTGGCTGGCTGGCTATAGCGATAACCCTTTAGGCGCGTAACTATGAAAGAAAAATTTTAAGCTCATCTAATTGCGTAATAATGTACACCTGTTTCGACTCCCTAAGAAGGACCCAATGAACTCTAACTATAGCTTAAGAAATAGAACTTGTTTTATCCGAAAAAACCTTAAGAGAAAAGTATTTAGTAAAACCGAATAGTTTTTGTTGAAGGAATTAAGCTAAGGTGTATTTAAAAATTAGCATTTATTTTTAATTACACCTTTTAGTTTTGTTTTTTAAAGCGGGGATGGGATTGTTTTTGTTTGTTTTTTAGGGTTGGGGAAAGGGAGAGGTATTTACAAAGTTCGATTGTTTTTTGTTTGTTTACGGATTTGAATGGGGGGGGAGTCAGGGAAGGGGGTATGGCGTTGCGGCAGCATTTTACGCGCGGAATAACTTAATTAGGTAATGGGACTTATATTTAATTAATTAAGGTAATTAAGTCCAGTTGGCGATATTAATTTTGGGTAACTTTAAAGTTTTAAAGTTTCAAAAGTCCTGGTGGGTTTGTTTTTAATTTAAACCGATTTATAATTATTTTAAAATCTAATTTAGTTAATTTTTTTGGGTGGGATTTTAACTGTTTAACCGAGGTGGTTGGATTGTGGGTTTGGGTTGTATGGGACAGCGGACCATCTGTTGGGATCCCAGTGTCCTTGGGTGTTGAATTGTGGGTTGTAGGTGCCATCAGATGGGGCGATGATGTTTTGGTTGTTGCTTGGACGGTATTGTTGTTGGGGTTGGTATTGTTGTTGAGGGGCTTGGTATTGAGGAGCTGGTTGATATTGTTGTTGGGGGGCTTGGTATTGTGGAGCGGGTTGGTATTGTTGTTGGGGAGCTTGGTATTGAGGAGCGGGTTGGTATTGTTGTTGGGGAGCTTGGTATTGTGGAGCGGGTTGGTATTGTTGAGGAGCGGGCTGATAAGATTGTTGACGTTGAGCTGGGGCGGCTTGAACTGGTCCACTAGCGTCGGCGGAGTTTGGGACACCATCTCCGGAAGCGCTGAATCCGTGCTTGCCAGCGGTGTACTTGACGACACGTCTGACGCCGTTGGCATCAACGTATCCGTAAGATCCGGTAACGGAACCGTCTGGGTTACGGGTTTCGTGACGGAAAGCACCATCACCAGCTTCGTATCCGTATTTGTAATCTCCTTCCAATTTGGGTCCCAAACTGGCGTAGTGAACGTTAGCGAGGACTAAAGGTTTCTTGGGTCCTTGTTGACCTTGGTAGGATTGTTGTTGTTGTGGGGCGTATTGTTGTTGTTGGTTGTATTGCGCCAAGGCAACGGTGGCCAAAGCCAAACAGCAAATCTAGTTTTTAAAAAATAATGAACTAATTAGTTTCGTGGTCGTAAAAGGGGGTGAGGTCAGTTGAACCGTCATAGCTAAAGGGTCTTTGATTTAGATAAAGTAAAGGGGGCTAGGGTTACAAATTAGTCGCGTGACTCAGTTAAGGAATGCGTCTATTTCTAGAACCATTTATGAAACGGTCAAGCTATAGTATTGTAGTTAAGGTCATACTTGATAAACGTGTCTTAACACTTGGTGGGTTAAATGTCTCATAGACAATAGATATAATTTAAAAAAAACGCGTATTTAACCTTGAAACTAACTTCAAATTACTTTGGGAACTTGCCACGTATATAATGGACAATTACTCTCAAAGGGTTCAAGTAACAAAAGGAATCTCCACTTACCAATCGAAACATGATCCCTAAAAATTTGTCAAGCTTGCTTGCGTGATCTGGAGTAGTTATTCCAAGTGAAGTGTCACACTTTTTAGTTGTTCAGAGGAGCCGATGGTATTATCTCCTTGTTACCAGACTTATTCAGCTTCTGATTCTAGACGGCAGACACCACCTCCTTATATAGCCAGCTGTATAAGATGCTGCTTGGTTACCATTAAGAAAAAACACCGTTAGAACTTAACTGTAAACGATATTAGAACCAATTTCTCCTTCAAAAATTCAACCCCCCCCCCCTTTTACTTCTTGATTTAATTTTCTTACACTCCTCCCTCCCTCTCCCCACCTTAGTGGTATTAGTTTTACATATAGGCATAGTCGTCGAGTTTTTACTTCTTAAGATAACCGTCCGTAACTGTCTCTGAAAATTTTTCCATCCCACCCCAAAAGGAATTATCCTTATGGTCCTGATATTATTTAAAACGATTGAATTCGTTTACGTAGAGGTCCTCGGAAGGTCCTTTTTTATATTAATACCTTTTAGGGAGGGGATTTTATGAAATTGTATTGTATTTTTATTGGACGATACCTTTTGCTATGTCCATTTATTTTTCAATATCAATTTTTAAACTATTTCTCTTGCTTGCTTTGCCCCCCTACGGTTTTGGAAAATTTGCAAACGCACGCCTTTAAATTGCGTGTTATTTTAAAGGATTTTTTTCTTTATCTCTCTCGTCTTGAACAGTTAAGGGCGGATCCCCTTAGAATTTCGGGGGTTTGGGTTAGGTTAGGGGGGGGGGGGATAACGGTGCTGGCTGTTTAAATCTAACGGGGAAAAATTGTGTCTGAAAAAAAGTGAAAACTGGTCTGGCTTCGAGCTAGTTGGAATGAGAGAAAGAAAATCAGGTCAAGTTTACGGGAATACTTATTAGTAGGGTGTCGACCATATACTTTTACCGATTTTATATGTTTTTTTATGTGGAAGGATGTTTGTTGAAGTAAATTTAGTATTTGTGCTTCTTTATCGATATCTGTTAGTTTCCTTAGTGAAGTTGTAGGTAGGGTGGCCTAGAGGTTATCGCTTGCCTCACAGTACGACCTCGGGTTTCGGGTTCGATTCCGGACCGACTGTGGCACCATGGCAACAAAGCCCTTCGCGTAGAGTTTGCAAGTTCTCTTTGCTGAGGTTAACGGTAATAGGGTGCTGTCGGTTAGCTGTGGCATATTATCTACCCCTCTAGTTCATAAGATATGTTTCCCATAAGTTTGTCACTGGTAACTTAGAAACTGGAGCTTGTAATTTTGAAGTGAATGAGGTAGGTCATAAATTCGAGGTAAAGCGAGGGAGGCCTGGTGTGGCGCTGCTGTCAAATTTGGGCTTAGTAATGCAGACTAAATAGGACCTAGATGGAACTTGGTCCTGCAAAATTAACCACTGAGTGTAGGACTTCAATTCTCGATTCCGTCGTTCTCGAACTAGTTATCTCGAGCTGTAAGTCTCTAGCATTGAGAAGTATAGGTAGTGTCATACTTATGGAACACATCTTATAAACTTATGGTAATATATTTATAGGTTCATGGTACTAGTCATTTTTAAGCACAGCATTTAAAAGTGGAGATTGGTCTGGGAAAACCTGGAGAAGTCAGGGAAATTTGTAATGAAAAATCTTAGTACATCACTTATCACTTCATATTTTGAATTTCTGTTGTTACAAGCAATATTGGCTTTCCATTACAGTAGATATTTTTTTCTATCTCCGGGAACATTTTTTTTACTCCCAAGGAATCTTGGGAAGGGAATCGAACCACCGTTTTTTATTAAAAGATAAAAAGGATTTTAAAAAGTTTTGAACATAGAAAGTTGGGCGGGGCATATCGGATCATGCTGCATTATCACGTTTTCTAGGAGGATGGTGTATGCCTTCACGTGAAAGATCTAATTATTATTACTGGGGTTCGTTTCAATTGGAGTCTGCAGCGGGCCCTAAGCTAGCATCCTTGTTTTTTTTAAATCGAGGGATGGGTTAACAACGACCTTGAATTGAGACTTATTAACTGCAAATTTAATATGAGATGCTGTGGAGTAATTTAAGATCGATATAATAGTTTAATCTTAATTTTCTTCAGTAAAATTAATCAATTTAAAGGTATAATTAGAGCACCTGGGAAATTTTTAATTGTTTCTGGTTAATGTTTGGTTATCGTGCCTGGAAAATTTAAATTATTTAAGTTTTTCTCCAAAATTCGGCGCCAATTTTTTTAATATCTTAAATTTCATGGGGTTATTAAAAATTAATTTAAAGGTAATTAATTTCTAATTGTTTCTGGTTAATTTTTGGTTATGGTCTGAAAATAAAATTTACTCTAATTATTCTACGAAATTTAGACTCTTATAAATATTTTTGGGCTAAAATTAATTAATTTCAAGGCAATTAAATAGGCCCGGGAATTTTTATTTGATTCTGGTTAATTCTTTAATTAATTTAAAATATAGAATTTAGGTCTGTTCTGGGAAATATTTCTTCGAAATTCAGGAGCAATTATTGCATCATAAATTTTGTCGCGTTACAATTCTGCAATAATAACTGTATTTATTTTCTATTATAGCTTTATTACTTGAACATTACATTACACAGGGGCCCCATTTTACAAAATATAGCCTTACAAAATGAATTACAAAAAATTACACGCGCTACAACAAAAAATAAACTAAACTAATCATTTAAATTTAAACTAATCTTTTCAACCGGAAAAATTCGGCCCATATAACTTAAAAGTTTTCCCAAATAATAATAATAACATACAGTTTTATTATAAAAACGTTTTTTGAAAGAAAATTGGTATATTATGATTTGAGCTCCGCCTATGTTCGAATGAATTTATTTAATCGTGACTTTGTGGGTTTCTAAATAATAATTTAAGGACATTTCTAGTGTAAAACGTTTTGTAGGTATTCATCTCCTAGACAAAAGATGGGAAGAATTTTCACATATTTTTTGGAATCTTAAACTATTAATTATCTTTAAAAAAATGCCTTAATAATTAAAAATAATAATTAGGCCTACGCTTGGTATTATTATTGTGGGATGATACATGCATTTTGAAGAGCATTAGATGTTAAGGAAAAAACCGAGGGGATACTCACTTCATTTGCATAAATATATTTTGCATAAAACACTTAAAAATTCAAAATAAGACTGTTGAATTCGGTAATTATTTCATATATAAGATTTTCGAAAATTATTAAAATATTTTAAAGATTTTTAGTACGAATTCGTCAATTTTGAGACTAACGAATTAACTTTATTTTAAGGGATACTTATTTACAATTGAATCCGTCTATTTAGTAACGTTCCCCTCGGACAAACCTGTCAAATATGACAAATAATATTCTAAAAGAGACAAAGACAAAAAAATGTTTTTTAAAAAAAATTAGTTGCAAATTTTGTTACTAAGGCGGTTCGCTGTCTTTCAAAAAATCCCTTCCATCTCGAATAAGTCATCCCCAATTTTCTCTGTAGTTAATGATAGACCATGTATTCGGTAATCATTGTAAATTAGACCAATTTCCGAGTGAACTGTGTATTAATAGCAAGACCACCGATGAAGGTAAAGCCATAAAAAATTAGAGAAAAAAACCCCCAAATTTGTCGGATAGATTAAGAAAGTGTAGCAAGGACGTGATATGTTGAAAAAAAAAGAGAGAGGAAATAATATCCAAAAGCGATTTTTAATTTCCAGGGAGGGTAAGTCATCAAATGGATATTAGGTTTAAATAATATTTAAAATAAATTCGCGTGAACAGATTATGCTGTAGATCGCGTGTAAGTTGTCAGCGTGTATAAAACTAAGCTTGATCTCTATTTTGTGCAGTGTGATAAGACGAAGCCTAGCTTTGTCCCCACTGACATTTCAACTTTGTTCTAAATGTAGGTAGGCCATACTTCTTTTTAAGTACTTTAGTTTTCGGGAATTTTTCTTTTTTAGATTAAAATGCAATTTGAGTGAAAATGTTAATTTATATTTGAAACAATTACTTCAGAGCCTCTGCGCCAAAAACGTCTCGACTTAGTTTCGCTACTGGCATTTTATGGGGTGACCTTTGACCCGAGATATAGTCTGCTAAGTTAGGAACTGTCTCGTGACGTCACATTCTCCTATCCTCTTAATTACCTCGGTTTTGGCGACCATATTGGAAGTCTTCAGCTCAGAGCAAACAATTTAGACTTTACCAATATTGACGTCACGTCCCTGTAGCTCCTCCCTTTCAGAACAACTCTATAGTTTTCGAAATCAGACCGTTCAATTGTTTTTAATTTAACGACATTTCGCCTCTCTGAAAGTTTCTATTAATTTAACGATATTTTAACATTTTCTATATTGTATATAAAAGTCTAAAGCAGCGTATCTAATTATCATCCAGGCTTTTAATGATTAAATTAATAATTTTAATTAAATCTTACTCTACCATTTAATCTAATTTAATTCTATACGTTTAAATGTGAAATTAGGTATAATCTTAAATTTTCTACGGTTGTTACGTGAGCCCCTATAGTAAATTAACTTTAAATACAAATTAAAATGATATATATATGAATATAATCTTCGGTAATTTTAATTAAATCGTAAATTAAATTTCGAAATATATAATTTAAGAAAAGAAGAAGAAAAAAACAGAACGTTGTGCAAATAAATATAAATAACTTCATTTATAAAATGAATGTAAGAAAATCCATTAGAGACGTAATTTTGAAGACACCGTGCAACGTGAAACGATTTAGTGGTGGTGGTAATAACCCCTTATTTGAACCCATTAACTTTAAATACAAGTCCTAGCTATACTTAATTTAATAAGCGAACCCTTTTAAAAAAAATATCTGGTTTTCTTTTTATTTTTTATGAGTGAAATATTTTAGTTTGCTTGACAAAAATTGTAAGTTTTAGCCTCTAGATTGGCCATTGGCCATTATACCACGTGAAGGAACGTTACCCAAAGCGCGCTCGCTTGGCACTTTAGAATCCTTGATTTTAAACGCATGACCGATTCTAGGGTCAATTGTAGTAACAGCAGCCCAGCCCAGCCCTGCCTGAAGATGAGCAATTTTGAGAGTCTAGTCTTATTAATATCTTAAAGACTTAATGAAATTAGTCAATGAGACGGTAATGGTCAAACTGCTTCTTGAATTTCAATTATTTTAAATTTATCTTTTTGCAATTGCGTGTACCTGTTTTTTGAAATATGGTAACTTGTAACTTAAATTTTTTTATAGACCCTATATTCTAAGCTTTAATCAAGTATTTTAGTTTAATTTTATTAAATCATTAGTTATTAGTTTGATAATTTTATGCCCTTAAAGGGAGGGTGAAAAGGAAAATCAAGTGATTGATTTTTTAATCGATTCTTCTACTAATTATAAGACCAATATCTGCCTTAATATTGAAACATTTAGGAAAATACCTAAGAATAATTTTAAAATTCAATTTAGTTTAAGATTTCATGGATAATTTGAAATAAGTACCTCCGACCAATCGCGTAACGCCCTACCTTCTTATTAGCAAAATTCACGTGGCACGCTCTTTATCTCGTGCCATGATTGACGTCACATCTCGCGCTAAATTTCATGAGCGTCAGGGATTTGAATAAATGCAAAACTTGATTTGAAAGCCACTCCTGTTTTTATAGCTCCATCGTCGTGGTATCTTTTTGATATTGCCGATCAAGTTTTTGACCTTCCAAAGTTGGTTAAGGACATATAATAATATATCCACGTATAGAAATTATTAAATATTTTGGGGGCATTTAATTCGTTTCGCATCTATTTGAATTCATTTAATAAATTTATTTTTGGCTCGCGACGATTTTCGTTGGGGTGGTGGTTGGTAAATGGTAAATGGTGCATGGTGGTATTTGAAAGGGTGTTTCATCTTTAATTCATGATCGATTCTTTTAAATGCCGAACGCGATCTTCGACGTTACAGATGAAGATGTTTTCGACCGTGTTTCAACGATTCGTGCAATGATTACCGATTATATAATTATTTTGATATTCCAGTTTTCAAATATATCTCGATGAAACACCGAGTTTTATTGGTATCGTCAAGAAGTGATATCTAGTTTATTAGGGAGAATGTATCAGATGCCTAAGTATTCGCGCCGTGCCATAGTCCCAGTCCCCCTTTCAAAATACAAGGGGGGACGTAAAAGGAGACCGCCGGGCTATTTAATATATATTATGACTAATTTTCGTAGTCATTCGCGTCGCGCTGACATGAGTTTTCAAGAACCAATGAGATGCGGGTTGTAATTTAGAGGCGGCGGGGATTAACTTCGGATCTACTATACGTTTGGACTGGAGATAAAGCTAGTAATAAATGTGGCGAATTTATACCTTCTCCCTAATAAACTAGATATCACTTCTTGGTATCGTCATTTGATTTAGCAAGTCGCCGCGTTAAACTTATTCGGTGTTAACGTAAACTTATGTTTCTATAAAATGAACCGAGTCTGGGATTGGTTTGGATTAGACTTGTAACTTTATACACTGTTAATGATTATCTCTGGTTTGTTTCAACTTCTAAATAATTTCTCAATTAACGTTTGAATGGTTTTTCTATGCGAGGGATTGAAAGTCATTACTGTCCATCTAAATGACTCGTCCTCTATCGTTAGTGGAGTTTATTAGACCTTAATTGTCTTCTCAAGTACAATTAGTTTCAGGCTTCCAGCTATGAGGATGTCAATTTTTTTATTTTGATGATGTTTTCCGGTATGTTTGAAAGGGGAAGATTACTTCAATATAATTCTAGTGAGGTTTCTATTATTCTGGACACAAAAGACGGGTGTTCTTCATCCCTTAAGGCTGGCTTGGTTTAGTGAACATGTTTTTGATGATATAAGAGAGAAAATTTAGGTGGTCCTATTAAGCCAGAGAAATTTGGTATTACGATTTATAATCGTCCACAAATTATATCGCCATAAACTTATTTTGGGGGTTAGGATTTGGAAAACTGGTCTAACTTTAATCGCATGCGCTTCACATGGTTGCCAGTAATTTGTTATTAGAGCATCTCCTACACTCATTCAGGTTTGGAACTGAATACTACAAGCTTTTCAGTCTGTTGTTTTAGATAGCAGTTGAATTGCATACGTCATAAATGATTGACAATGTTTACTTGTCTGGACGCAATATCTAGGCCTGTAGACAAATTCGGAAATTACGAACAGAGAAACAAACACGCAGGGGTGTGACCGCCATTGGGGTATTCTCTCTCTCGCCAAGAATCTCCGTTGCGAGTTGGTAATTAGCCTCCCGCCTGGTGTAGTGAACTCGAGTGAGCTCCGCCTGGTGTTGTTTCTTGGCGCCATGAAGATTACCCCAATGACGGTCTCGCCCCTGTGTGTTGGTTTCTTTGTTTGTAATTTTCGAATGTATCTATACCAAAATCTCTTAAAATTTGCAAACTGATACACCAAACACCACCCACTTTTTTGTATAAGATCCCGTACCTATCATTAAAGTTTTAACACCTAATTATAATTATGGGAAAATACTTGTCGAAATTTGTGAAGAAAAATGTGTTAAATACCATTGATGACTATTACGCCGTCAAAATATAAAATTAAGTATTTTAGCCTTTAAAAATAATGAATATTTAAAAGTTTTGGTTAATTGGCACGAGAAGTCTCAAACCACGTGGAGATTTTACAAAGAAACACATTCTTCTATACCATAGAAACTATGGTATTGGAATAGAAGGTTCTGCCACTGCAGGATAAGAAAGGATTTTTTGATTTTTAGGCTGTTTCTGATTGGTTGTCCCAGCTCCTTTAGTATTGGCAAGAAGTGATATCTAGTTTATTAGGGAGAAGGTATAAATTCGCCACATTTCCAGCTTTATCTCCAGTCCAAACGTATAGTAGGTCCGGAGTTAATCCCCGCCGCCTCTAAATTACAACCAGCATCTAATTGGTTCTTGAAAACTCACGTCAGCGCGACGCGAATGACGACAATTACAGTCATATTTTCCGACTGAGGAGAGGAGGCGAAATAGCCCGGCGGTCTCCTTTTACGTCCGCCCTTGTATTTTGAAAGGGGACTGGGATTATGGCGCGGCGCGAATACTTAGGCAATCTTATACCTTCTCCCTTATAAACTAGATATCACTTCTTGGTATTGGTTATGTTTAGAAAGTCGTAAATGACTGGCCACGCTTGTCTGGGCGCACTGTCTATCCCAGTATCAATTTTCTCTGGAACTTTTAGAAAATACGTGAGCCGTGAAAACGGAAAGCGAGAATAAGTGAAAAAGAAAAAGTATAAACTTTTTCCCAAAAAGTATAAACTTTTTCCCAAAAAGTATAAACTTTTTCCCAAAAAGTTCAAGATTATCCTGTAAAATGCGTGATTCTGGCGGGAAATAAAGCACGTGGGAAGATCGAGGCAAAAGCAAAACTGGCTGGTTTTTTCCAGGCAATTTTTTAACACCCTAAAAATCTTTTAAAAAGTTGGTCCTGTCGGGTCGACGCCCTTGGTAATTCGTGGGCGGATATGTTATTGATTCTTTTAGAGGTTTTTTGGACACTTGCTTGTCATATAGACACGTTTTGTTAACGTTTTTTTGTAGAGTAATTCCGCGGGAAATCTTCCCGTCTAACCATTTTGTCAGAATTTTTGAGGTTTTGTTTTGTCACACGTGACGTACGTGAGATTACGTTATTTTTGGTTCATTGCTCAAGTAGAACGACTTTTTATTTTTATTATTGTTATAGTGGGAATTAGAAAGTGATCCTGGTAGTTTTTTGTTTGCTATTAATTTAATTATGTTAAACTATGAATTGATTTAAATATGACAGGAATAATAAATTGGGAAATAAATATTGGTACGGTAATTTTGGATGAAAGTGAAGCTTCTCTGTTTGATTGTTTTATATAACATTGGTTTCAGACTAGAAGTATTGATGCTATTTACTGGTACCAAGAGACCAGGGTATTTGGTATCGCACTTTATCTGCCGATTAGCCTGGTCTCCTGATGTAAATAGCCATTGAATTGCACTTGCAAATGCCTGGCAACACTTGCCTGGGCTCATTATGTATATAACCCTGTAGTAAAATACTATACAGCCTTGAAAAGTATCTAAATTCCATAGAAAAAGTCTATTATTAATTGTTAAAATATGTCGTTTTCAAGATTGAATTGATTTAAAACTTTTTCTTGTGATTATGGAAATAAATTCTCTCGAAAGGTGATAATAACCGTGACCGCGTAATCTCGAAAATTTCACGAATTTCCGATGAGAAAACGTACGTGATTAAGTACTTATCTCAAATTTATTGAAATATCCAAATTTTTGACCGATTTTACGTCTTGTTTGGTGTTTTTAGCGGATGTCCCATTTTTATTGGCATCTCAGAAAGAATTAGTTCTTAAATTTTTTTCTTCTTTCTGCTTTGCCAACGCGGTATTAGTTTAGAAACTTGTTTTATAAGTACCTTTATGTCAAGATTACTGTCATTATTTTTAAATTTTCCGAAAACTTTCGATGAGAAATTTAACCCAATTAGGTGTGTGTTTGTGTGAAATTTAACCGCCGCGTGACATCTGGGGTTTCATGACACTCTCTCGAGTCAAGAATTAACACGTCTCGTGCTTAGCGCCTTGGATCTAGCTGTCAACTGTGTGATCCAATTTTTAAGATTTCTAACTTATACCTAAATAAAATTATTTTCAATAATTTGTGCGCTAGAAAATTAAATACAATTATTCAAATTAAAGATAGGTTTATTAAATCGAGAATCTACTTGGCGGAAATATAATTTAAATGAATTTGAAGAATTTGTGGTAGATAAAAAGATTAATTAAGTGACTTAACATAAATGGAAAACCTGAATAATGTATCAAGAAAATTGGTTTTGAGCATAAAAAATTTAAGGATGAAATTTTCTCGGACTTCAATCATTCATTACGATTAAAATTCTGCAATCGATCACTAATAATTCTCAAATTTGCGCTGGTTAATTAACAAACCCTGTAAGATTTTAGGCAAGCGAGGATCGCTATCTAGAAGTAATTTACTCGCAGCTTAACAGGGATGCAATTTCTGCGTCCCTGGGTCTGTTAATTAAAAATAGTTAATTACCCATGCAAATTTGAGAATTATTAGTTATTTGTAATGAATGATTTAAGGCCGAGAAAATTTTCCAATAAAATGATTATTTAAAATTAGTCCTAACGAAAGGGATCATAGTATAATGTCACGTGGTATATTTATTAAACTGACGTCACGCACGTAAATCATATCTTCAGGCATCTTATCTACACCCTTGATGACGTCATTACGCAATAAATACTTGATAAAAACCTAAAACGCCCATGTCCATTACTATAAATGTCGTATCCTAATTCAAATATTACCTTTGAAATTGAAACCCTTCAATTTAAAATAATTTAATTTGCGTTGTTCTATTTTAGATAATTGAAGGTTGACCACGGACTCAAATATACTCCCAATAATTCAAGTTTTCCTTAAATTAGCCTGACACCCTTAATTAAAAATCACGGATATCTATAATCATTTTAAATTACTTTAATTGGTTGTCTTCCTTGACCTTAAATGACCTCGCCAAAATAATTCTTTCCATCAATGATGTCACGTTATAATTTTCATTCAAAAACTTTAACCGAACCCTTCTAATATATATTTTTTTTTATTATCAGAAATAAGATGTTTTCGAATCGAGTAATTATCTTTAGCTTTAGGCTAAGCACGATAAACTAACCCCCAAATAAATTGCCTAAAATTTTCCCACCGTGTTGCGAAATAATTTATATGTATATTTTATTTTAATTTTTTTAAATAGTAATTGTTTTTAAATAGTGATTATTAATTTTTTTGTTTTAATTTATACTGCGATTAAAGGCAGGGATTGCGACTGTTTAATGTTGTTCGTATAACGTGGTTCACGACTTTCACTGCGTATTTAATTCGTATTGAAATTGGTAAATGAATTTCTTGTTTTCGATATCAAAATGTTTGTATTTTCTTTAGATTTATATATTAGTAAATCAAGGTATTTAATGATCAAAATATCTATTTAAATTTATGTATTTATAGAGGGTAAGTGATTAGTTTTTAAAAGTCTACACCCATTTTGTCAATTTAGGCTTGGCTTGGAGACCTTGTTAAAGTTGGTCTATAAATTAAGCCGTATTTAAATTGGTATAGAATTCCCAAAATCTTTTGATTTTTCATTTTATTTATTTATTTTTTCTTTAGTTTGGTTAAAGCTTATTCTGTTGTTGATTGATAAATAAAAAAAGTGTAGTTATGGGATGGAAGTTTGTTCGTTTGTTTGTATGTTGGTGTGTGGGTGTGTTTGTTTGTGGATATTGAGTACAAGGAGAACATTTTGTAAAGCTCTGCGAGGTTTAACATTTTTTTAGAGTTAGGCTAACACACGTAGCTGTTAACATAACGTAATCGTAACTTTTCTTGTTTCCAATTACTTTAGAAATTGATTGGAAAATATCGAGTGCTTGGGGTTATCGGGAGATGGACGGGGTCTATTGCTGAGCGACGGTCTGACCGAATTTGACAGTTCCTATAAGTGGGTGTCTTGTTTAGTGTGATTGAAAGAGACCCTAAAGTTACTTCTTTTTATATATATCTATGTAATTGACTTCAGCAAGTACTAATTGAACTGTAAGAATTACCGAAGTACTTAACTCTTACAGGGAATTTATTGAGGGATGGGCACTCCTATTTTTTTTTTTGGTCAATTTACCCGGATGGCAGCTCTTAGGTCAAAGGTTACGGTGGGATTTGTTTAAAATCGTGCGTCAAGCTTTTGATACAATTTAATTTATCATTAAAGTTTATAATAGTTTCTAAAACAAAGGGATTCTTACGTCTGAACCCCCCAAGGCTTAACCAATTTAAATTAAGATAACGTGAATTTAGATTTCACGGCGTGAAAGTGTAAAACGAAGTGTTGATGTATTTGACATCAATGCACGCGGAGAGAGATTCAATCATTGATTTCAATCCATCCTGCCGTTGATATCTTTTAAAACAAATACTAAAAGTTTTAATCATTAGTTTTTCTGTCTCGATTCCTAAGCCTTGGCTTCTTACCTTGGTCTATTCCGTTTAAAGTTTTAACTGTTGATTTATTGCGACGGTTTCTTTGACTGTTATTTTATTTTTTCTTTTTTCGCCTGGCAGTTATCTTGGCGTGGGGTTAAGTTCGAGGATACGTTATTTTTTGAGTTTCTTTTGAAACATTTGAATTCTAATTAACTTTGAAACATGGGCGGGAATTCGTCAGTTGATCCTGAGATGTCAAAGTCCCAAAATATTTTTTTTTTAAAGTTTTTTTTCCCGATTTGAAATCAAACCGAGGCGAGGCCATAAGGTCTATAGGGTTACAACTCCTCCCAAGTTTTGAATTAGAAAATTAATCATTCAATGTTAGTTGTCACGTTTAGAAAAAAATGTAGGGTTTTTTTTTGTTTTTAGAAGTTTGTGTTACTGAAATTCGGGTCCTTTTTAGATAAGATAGATAGATCTCTATGTGAAATTCGCTCACTTTCTTGAGTGATCACCATTTGAAGGTTAATTTAAATAACTGAGAGCGGGAATACATAAGTTCATAAGATATCTTCCATATGTTTGTCACTGCAGGTTACTTAGAGCTTGTCACCTTATACAATGATTCTTTTATCTGTATCAAGAAGTGATATCTAGTTTATTAGGGAGAAGGATAAATTCGCCACATTTCCAGCTTTATCTCCAGTCCAAACGTATGCCCGTCGCCTCTAAATTACAACCAGCATCTCATTGGTTCTTGAAAACTCCTCACGTCAGCGCGACGCGAATGACGAAAATTACAGTCATATTTTCCGACTGAGAAGAGGAGGCGAAATAGCCCGGCGGTCTCCTTTTACGTCCCCCCTTGTATTTTGAAAGAGGGACTGGGACTGTGGAGCGCGAGTAAACTTAGGCATCTTAAACCTTTTCCCTAATAAACTAGATATCACTTCTTGCAGTATCTATTCCTGGTGACAGTTAATACCTAGACCACTAAACGTCACAGGGTGGTCTGGACTTTGAATACTTATCTCTCCCATTTTGCCATTTTGTAGAATATATATAATATATAGAGAATTATGGAATCCTGAATTTTATTTATTTCAAATCTTTCAAATTGATCTTAGCATTAATTTTAGGTTTAAAATTAAAACTCATACACTGCTATGTATAAAACCCGTTCAAGGTAATATTGGGGGGACCAGGAAGAAAAAAAAGTTTAAAGTTAATCTCTTAGCTACGGTTACGCGTTAAGCTTCCCGGATCTAGTTTTATATATATATGTGTATACACATATCCCATATCTGATGGCGGAATATCATAACTTGCGGTTTTAAACTGTATGGTTCGAGGTGTAAGTCAATCCAAATGTTATTTGCTTTACTTCAACTTGCATAGAAGTGATATAGAACACGTTGCATCTTCAAGGAATTCACGTGTTTCCCTGATTGTGAACCTTATATTTTTAATTATTTTAGGTAATATCACGTGACAGAGTGGGTTTTCACTCGTTTTTTCACGTGAAATTCGTTAAGTAAACCACACAAAAAAATATTACAGGGTACTAGTTAGTTTTCAAGAGTGGCTTGCCCCTCTTATTTTTTTTCTCATTCTTTCATACCATAGATATGTCGATTATAATCAAAAAATGATTTTCTTTTTCATTCTTGCCATAATAACCTACCATTATATATATTAAAATTTCACCATGCATGAACTACTTTTTCTCTACATGATTTAGTTTATAATATCCCTTCGCCTTAGCTTTCTACCCAGCTTAAATTCAAGGTGATAATATACAGGTTGTTTCTGATAAGTCTGAAATATAAATTAAGGTAAGGGGGATGTTCTTTGGGAAATCAATTTTGAGTCGAAAATGTAGGTAACTTCTATCCATTCCATTTTGTTTACCACAAGGGACACTGTTTCAAATCGAGTTAAGATTGGATGGAGTATTTTACGGATGACCCAGGCTTAAATTTAATTAAGAAGCTGATTTAGACATTGATTTCTTCTAATTTAATTTAATCCCTAAAACACTTCCATCAAATCATAACTCGATTTGAAACAGTGTCCCTTGTGGTAAACAAAATGGAGATAGAAGTTACATTTAAATCAACTCAAAATTGATTTCCCAAAGAACATCCCCTTACCTTAATTTATATTTCAGACTTATCAGAAACACCCTGTATATAAAGGTGTAATTCCAGTAAACCCCAATTGGCAGCGAGGAGAAAAATATCTGAAGCTAAATACTTTTTTAAATTTTTGATGACCAGTTTTTAATTTGATCAAAATAGCCCCGAGATAAATACGCATATGCTCGACTCCGACTCGAGCATTATACAAAAATTACTTTCAATTCAAATTTTCAAAGTTTTGAGTGGTTGTAACGTGTAGAATATTATAACAATGAAACAACCCCTAAGGCAGCACGCGATGGTGAACATTCTTTGGCGTGGTCTGGGTTCAATTTTTAATGTCATGGTCGTAGGGTTTAAACGGGATGATTTGTGATTTTTCGAAAATGAAATCCATTCACGTTTCTCTTGAATTGTTTTTTTTTTTATTTCATTTTAAAAATGTTTAACCCTTGGTTTGTTTCGCCTCGTGACTCCTGGGCCTCTGATTGGGTGTGTTTGACGCGGTCCCATTGATTCAAGGTTTCTTATTGGTTAATATAATATAACGTATCCTTTTATAGTCAGATGTAATTGTTTAAAAAAAAATCCTAAGTTCTCTTTGTACTTTTTGGAGGTTTTGTAATTAAGTGGCCTTAGGTGAAATACATTGAATTGAATGGAATTATTATTGACAGTTATAAATGACTCGAATAATTTTTATGATGCACTTTTTAAACATTTATTACGTCTTTCTAACTGTAATTTCATTGGTCGGTAGCATGGCGAGGTCAGGTTGTTGCGCGTGCAAGGTGCAACACAGGCAGCGAGGTAATTAATTCACCAGGTAAAATTCTCAATACATAATGATTAGTTTAGCCAAGCTCCTCCCACAAAGCCCGCCTAGATACGTTGACGTAGCTTTACGAGAATATATGACGTTTCAGTTACGTCACTTCGTAACAAACTCTCAGTAACTAGTGACAAACCTATGGAACTTATCTTACCTATTCCTGGAATTATCTTTCAAAATACGAAAATTCTAAAATAATCCTAACATTTCTACAAAAACCAAGAAAGACTTCGTTTAGAGCTCTAAACTTTAAATGGAAAAATTAATGAGTTAGCAAACACATTCGAATTTAAGTTATAGGCGTTGTTAAAATTTTAACTATCTTCATAATGATCCAAGTTACGCGCGAAACGACGGCGTTAAGTATTCAACACTATACAGGGTGTTTGTGAAAAGTCCATCAATAATGAAAGGGCGTATTTATTGGGCCATTTTGAGTCGAAAATGTTCTATGACATTTTGCCGTCCGAGCCACGGTTTTCGAGTTATGATTTGAATATTTTAGGGATGACCCCTTCATTAAATTAGCGCTGTCTTTCAATTTCTTAATTAAATTTAAGGGGTCATCCGTAAATTACTCCAATCATAACTTGAAAACAGTGGCCCGAACGGAAAAATGTCATAGAACATTTTCGACTCAAAATGGCCCAATAAATACGCCCTTTCATTATTGATGGACCTTTCACAAACACCCTGTATTTAATTTAGTTTAAACTTAAACTATCAAGAAAACTAATGATGCGATAACAACCGCAACTAATCGCTTTTGTAAACTAACCCTTAACAATACAATACCCACTTAAATGCAGTCCCAAGTTTACCCCACTGAATAAGACCATTACTTTAAACGAATCGAATGTTTAATGGTGCAAGCTGCGAGTGAATATGTACTACAGTTAACGATGGCTTAATAAGCAAATGTTGAAAAGAATATATCGTATAGAACTAATATTTGTAAATGGTAATTTCTAAATGATCTTAATAAAGGGTGGAGCCAGCCAACTCTTTTTGGGAAACATTGACGATTAACGATTTCTTGGGCCGGGGAAAAAGGGAACGCCCCTTTTTAAGTAATATTGACTTCATGATAGGTAGCCCCTCTCTGATCATTTATCAAATAGATCTCCTCCTCCTCCGCTTTCCACCTTCTGCTGCTTTTAATGGCAATTAGTTATTTTGTAAGACGCTATTGTTTAAAATTCCAACTTTCCAAGGAAACCTTATGCACAATTATAGCTCGAAGAATGTAACGTAATAATTTTCCAGATTGTAGTTTAAAATCTTCAATAGATACAGAGAAAAAGGCAGAAATTGTCTTAAAAACTATATAAAAACACACAGAAATGGACTAAAATCTTTAGAAATACAGAGAAAATACGTAGATACGGTTTAACATCTTAATATATGAAGATAAAATACACAGAGGTTGTTTTAAATCTTGAAAAATACAGAGATATTACTCAAAAATAGTCATAACTCTTTTCTTTAGAAGCAGATTTAGAAGTACGTGTGATATTGTATCAATTCTTTAGAAAAAGGTGAAAGATAAGATAGAAAATTTAGAAAAAATTGAAAAAAAAAAACAAAAAACCCTGGACAACTTAGAAAAATAAATCTCAATAAATTCTTGGAAGACTCGTATATCAACATCAGCTTAAAATCTCATCCCCAATGATTTAAAACACCATCGACTTACACCTTTGTATTAAGAAAATAAACGTGACACTCAGTTCATACATTGTTATATAATGTTATTTAAAGTTTAATTTAATCAGCAACAAAAGAAAGCCAGAAAACACGTAGCGCTCCAATGACTTCGAATTTTGAAACGTCTCGTCTTTTATAGCTCAGCGTGATCATCTCACGAACAAAAAACCACGCTTTATTTAAACGCGATCAAAATAAATCCCATTTAGACTTTGATTTGTAGAGGCCTAAAATCCTCTATTTAAAGAGAGAGATTCAACCACCCCTAATATCATCTTAAAATCCAACCCTCTAAGATATATCGTGAGTCACGGATTTACATAAAGACCACGAGGGGCTAATCACCCGCACATTCCATGAACAGTACACTGATTACTGGTTATGCGTAGCGAAATCTAAGACCAATGCAAGGCCATAAGTTTATAAATGATATGTTCTTCCATAAGTATGACACGAACTATACTTCGTAATGCTACTGAGAGACTTAACAGCTCGAGCTAGTTCTAGCAGAACGACAAGCAAGGATAGAGTAATGGCAATACTACGTATGCAAACGTCATACCCTTCCAACTCTTAGCTCAGTGTCATCCCCCTACTGGGCGCGTACAGTATCCCCTCTTACAAGAGCGCGCCCAGAGGGAGGGATACACAGTCTAGACCCCTCTCTAGCTCCACTAGTCTATTGAAGTCCTACACTCGGTGGTTAATTTTGCATTCAGGACTTCCATCTACGTCCTATTTAGTCTGCATTACTAAGCCCAAATTTGACAGCAGCGCCTCACCAGGCGTATGTCGCTTTACCTTGAATCTATGACCTACCTCATTCACTTCAAAATTACTAGCTCCAGTTTGTAACCTGAGATTAACGAACTTATGGTCAACATATCTTATACGCCATTTGTTACTCTATTTTCATTTTATGTCATCTAGTTATTAGTACAGTCAAAAGTACAACTTTTACACTGAATACATGGAGTGGTTAGCCCCTCGAGAGCCCCCTGGGCCCTTAATCCAATAGAAAAAGGTACAGGAAGATTTCTTAAAGCGCCTTAATTCTCTTCACATTTTCCCGCCTATATTCAATCTTATTACGAAAAGTGCCAATTAAAAGCTTTGCAATCTTTTAATTTTCATCGCGTCCCGATAAAAACCTACCACAGTGTTGTTTTTTTAAAAATGGTCACTGGGTGTCGTGGTAAAGCGTTAATATAGGGGGTTCCCGCCTTTTACAACGCTGACAGGAGACTGTGGTCACGTGTTCAAACTTCAAACAAGTCGAAATAAAATTTATGGGTATTTCCATAAGGTATCTTCGACTAATGTCTAATTTATGTGTTATCTTTTCCAAACCCCCCTTCCCCCAGTATCGTTAATATTGGTGTATGAAAAACCGACCTCAAATTATAAATCAAAAATGTATTTAAAGGTGTAGTTTAATTGGGGTGAAATTAAGTAGTTCTAGTTGGATTTTATCGAGATTAAAATGCAGTTCACTATGCCTTTGAATTCTCCAACAGGGTGTTCCAACTCCTAAAAAAAGGACACTTTTAATGTCACTTATTATTTGGATCGCCTCGAGGAAGGACACGTGACCAATTTTAACGTGTTATATGGGAAATTAAAACAGCGCCAAACAAGTCTATTATCTCGCTCTCTGTCTATCCCTTTTTAATTTGGCAGACAAATTTATAACAATCGGTAAAAATAAAAATTATGTAGCGTAAACACTCCAGGAAACGAGATTAACGAGTTGGGGGTTTTTCTGAGGTTTTTTCTGGTTTTTTTTTATTTATCCCCATAAATAAAAATTAATGTTACACATTTGTTTAATTTTGAAGATCATCTTTTTGACAATTTTACAGCCGAATTTTGGAAAGGGTTAGATTCCCATCTTTCTTAACTTATAGCCCATTCAAAATCTTACGTAATACCATAAGTTCATAAGGTATGTTCCATTCATAAGTTTGTTAATCTCTGGTAACTTAGAAACTGGAGCTTGTCATGAAGTGAGTGAGGTAGGTCATAGATTCGAGGTAAAGCGATGCCTTGACAAACCATTTAATGCCGAAAATCTACAACAAAATTTTACGGAAGTTGAAAAGGTACAACCGGAAGTTTGTTCATAAGATATGTTCACCATAAGTTTGTTAATCTCTGGTTACAAACTGGAGCTTGTCATGAAGTGAGTGAGGTAGGTCATAGATTCGGGGTAAAGCGGCGAAGACGCCTGGTGAGGCGCTGCTGTCAAATTTGGGCTTAGTAATGCAGACTAAATAGGACCTAGATGGAACTTGGTCCTGCAAAATTAGCCACCGAGTGTAGGACTTCAATTCTCGCTTGTCTATCGTTCTCCCTCGAACTATAGCTCGAGCTGTAAGTCTCTCAGTAGCATTACGAACTGTATAGATAGTGTCATACTTATCTTATAAACTTATGATTGTAAACATTTTACCACTGTATGGCTTCCAATGGATTACTGCAGGCTTCTTCAACATCTTCTAAAATTCTGTCTCGTTTCTTGAACGTCTAAACCGCAAAAGTCAGAAGCATCTTTTTAGTATAGATATATAGCTTAGGCCTACAATCTTTTAAAAGATGAGTATGTATATAGCCTATACGGCTTACGTGCCATGAATAATGAATGATAAAAGGAAATTCTCGTGCTAAATCATGATCCTTCTTCGTCACGCGATTCTAAGCTATGTATACCCAAGAAAGATCACGAATGGCGTTTGCTTATACCGAATAAAAGTTATAATAGCGTTGGCATTTTGATATGGCGAGTGTGAAAATTGCCAGTGCTCAGGCAAACGAAACGAAGCCACTCTCATTATTTTAAAGACCTTTTAAACCTCCGCCCAAACTCGCAAAGAAATAAGGAAGACAATTTCATTTTAAAGAAAGTAAAGCTAGAGAAGATAAGATGGGAAGATGGGTAGGTGTTATGCGTGGAATGGTGGTATTTAAATATGGTTTTGCGTTATTTGAAAACCGAAAATTGAGCCTAAAATAAGTTTGTTTTGTAATTCTAAATTCTATAATGGAAACCAATAGACCATTCCGTTAATACCAGAAGTGAAGAAAACACAAGGGTCACCTTCTTGGTGTATTTCCCCTCGTGCCAAGAAGCACCGTCCACTAGAGGCAGCGCGAGTAGTGTAGTGAACTTGGGTGAACTACGTCTAGCGTTGGCTCTCATTGAATAGTTGAATTTTGGTTATGCCAGGGATAGATTTAATTTTCGAAGTAGAAATGGAGAACAGAGTAATCTGGGCTCGCGTCCGTCAAAGTCCCGGACCCCCTTCCACGGGACGGGGGGGGGGGTATGAAAGAAGAGGCGGGTCATAGCGACAGAGGTAAATAGGAATTAAGTATTTATTTTTCGCCGTCCCCGTCAGCTACGTCATCAAAACGTAGTTTAAGTGAGCCAATAAGATAATTTAAACTTTTCGTTACGTGTTGGAGAGAGGGGCTCTATACCGGGCTACGAGTCGGACTGAATTAAATATTAACCGTTCTCCATTCCTACTTCTAAAATTAAATCTTTCCCTGGTTATGCGAAAACATTCTTGTTGTGTTGTTTATTTCCTTCTTAATTGTATACTTCCTACATGGCTTGCTATCATTCCATTAATATTTATTTAAACAATAATACCCTGGACCTTGAGACTATAATCCGTTCAGATATAATTTATAATGACACAACAATCAACTGCAATCAAAAAATACAAATAAACCCTCATTTAGTTGATGGCGCCCTGAGATAAGCTATAGAAAATGTTGTAACGGCCAATCCACCCAATATAATCCCTTACCTTAAGTAATTAGCGTGCACCCTAAATACCAATACCACACTCACTAACCCTAATTCCCCCAAAAAAACGTAATTTGTGTTTTGATTTGATTTGAAATTGGTTGGCGTCATCAAGGTACTGTACTTGGCTTCCAAGGTTTTAAAAATGATTAAAAAAATGCGCAAAATCGAACCTTGATCGAAGACACACTCACATCCGTTCCAATTATTATTAAATATTCGGTTAATTTTTCAACCTCAAATGTGTCGCGCCAAAACTAGAGTGATCTCTCGCCCAGATCTATATAATATAGCATTGAAAATTATTAGTGTTTTGCAATTAAATATTTTAAGTTTTACTATTCCATAAATTAACCCTTTTTTTAGAGTGTGTGTTCTTAATTTTGAAGTAAGACCTAAGCCCACCCTAGAAATTTAATTTTTACGAAAACCTTTCACTGGTTTTCCTCGACGAGTAATTGCAATTATAATAGACAGGGTGTTTCAAAAAGGTAGGGTAATTATAGTACAGTATGGGTAATCAATTTTGAGTCCCAAAATGTAACTTCTATGACACAAGTTATGAATATTGGACTGTTTTACGTATGACCCCCTGACCCTCTTAAATTTAACCACACTGTAAAAAAAGAGGGTATTTTGGGGGTGTGAATCTGTACCTAAAAAGGTATTTTTGGTCAAAAAACTCCTTAAGGTGTGTTTTAGCACCTCCTGAGGTGTTAATAAAAACCCTTTAAAAATTTGAAGGTGTATTATCATACCCTTAGTAAATGTTTAACACACGAAGGGTGTTTTTAATGGGAAAAGGGTGTGTTTTTATACCCCAAACAACAGCGCACGCGCTGCTGCACTCTCTTATTTAGCTCGCGAACGCAGATTCACGAGGCGCGATACATTTTCAAATTCAAAATAGGCTTAACGTTTGGTGTACTTGCGTCTGTGTTTCACTGTTATCAAACCACTTAAGAAGGTAATTATTTTAACTAACTTTTTATAAGTTAAACTTTGATTTATGTAAATGTTTCATCCATTTTAACAGCTTGGACCGGGAAAAGATCGCAATTATCCATAGTAATCATGGTTTGTTAAATTAAGTTAGAGTTAGGTTCGATTGGTTAGGGTTAGGTTAGGTTTACGTTTGGCTAGGTTTTTTTAAGTTTGGGTTCTTTTTGCTGGGGTTTAGGTTGCCTACTTCTAGCAGCGTGGACATTTGAAGAAACGCTTCCGTAGCCCTGATGCCAATACGGATGTGAACTATTTTGATTCTTCGAGAGCTTTCAACGTCTCAATAAAAGCCGTGAGCCCATGAATAATAAATCAGACTAATTTATGATTAAAAGATTAAATCAAATAACGAACAACTAATTTTTAATTCTTTTTGCGTGTAGATTTAGGCATGGCTATTCACTAATTCCTTATAAACATAGTGGTGGATATATGAGAGTTATAATACAACTTCTGTGGATAATATGGAAAATCAACAAATGGCGTGGATAATGGACAGAAAGTGCTTTGACTTGTCACCATTTTGTCACAGAACAGCTATAGAACGGGTGATTAATAAAGCCGATGGTGAACGTAACTTGCCTCTGAGAAGAACTCCATTGCAGAAAACGAAGAAACCGAAAAATTGCGAAGTCACGTTCTGATTGTATATTAGTTTTAGATACATTTTTAAATGATTTAAAGTTTTTGGTTTTGAATTTCGCGGTCTAAGTCATTTCACTATTTATAATGAATTTTAACACTCGTTTCTGAACCTCGAATTAAAGACTTAATGTAAAAGTTAATTTATTACTTCTTGTGTGATATATATTACGTAGCGATTTAGGCACATTAAAGTGCCAAAGTTTTTCACACCAGTGAACATCATTTTTCTAATACTATAAGAAAGAGAACCATGTATGATAATAATTAAACCTTTCACAGCAAATTTTATATTTGTTAGTACCCGCAAATGGCCGAAATGCCATTTCTTGCACCCAGGGAAAATTTTTCAGGTACAGGCCAATGCATTTGGTTTTAATTTCCATCCCATAATGGTGGAAAAGTATTTTTTGCATCCCCAAACAGAATTTATCAGGTACATATAAATACCATAAATGGTTTCAATTCGCACCTCAACAATTGAAAGGGTATTTTTTCGAACCACCCTACCGAATTTATCAGGTACAGGTAAATACCATATTTGGTTTCGATTCGCACCCTTAAAAGATGAGAGGGTATTTTTTCACACCCTAAGCATAATTTCTGAGGTCCAGTTAAATTCCTTTAAGGGTTTTATTAAACACCTTAGGGTAATGAAAAACACCCCATTCAAGGGGGTATTTATAAATACCCTAAATATGGGGTGCGAATTTGTACCTAAAAGGGTGCGTCTCCTGTGGGGGAAGAAAACACCTTTAAAGGTGCGTTTCCGACCCCTTTTTTTTACAGTGCAGGGATAGATTTAATTTTAGAAGTAGGAATGGAGAACGGTCGATTAGTATTTACATAACTCCGACTCATAGACCACCCAGTATAGAGCCCCTCCCTCCAACACGTAACGAAAAGTTTAAATTATCTTATTGGCTGCTCAGTTAAACTACGTTTTGATGACTTTAAATGGGGTGTGTCCCATGTGGCAAAAATGTCATAGAAGTGTAAAGCATTTGCGACTCATTGATTGCCAAAGTTTTGAAACAACCCTGTATAGAAATGATGCTATAGCGAAAGTTGGGTATTTATTTATTTTTTTCTGCTCAAGGATTTTGTTTTCTTAACTCCTTTTGTCTATTTCAATTTTAATTTGAAATATTTTTGAAATATTTTAGAATTTAGAGGACGTTCAGCTGTTATTGTTTTGTCAGATTCTTTTCAACACTGAGATCTTTTGTCTACTTCATTTTCGTTTCTTTTTAACTAATTATGTTCCGTTCATGGATCTTATAAATTTTCCCTGAAGGGGTTAAAGGAAAACTGGGGGGAGCTAAGCGATTGCTTTGTTTAAGTATCACTTTAATTTTGGGGATTGGTCTTCTCTTCCTTAAGCGTGGGTCTTTAATACAGGTTGTACTTTTTTTTCTTTTTTTTCGCTAATTATAACCTTTTGTTTCGGATATAATCGTTTTCTTCAGTCGTGGTCGTGATGTTTCAAAAATTCGGATAACGAATTATCACGTTCACTCCTCCAAAATTTAGATTTTTTTTATTATTAACTAGTTCTATGGCTATCTCAATCTCTAATGAGTTTTTAATAAATAACCCTGAAATTTTTATTTTTTTTCTGGACTGTATTACTAATTTTCAACGTCAATTTTTCTTTGTTTTGCTTTAATTGTTATGGGTTTCTTTTTTAAAGTGAAGAAAATTAAATTTGACAATAGGTTAATTTTTTGACTATGAAGGATTTTGTTTGGGCAAAGGGTTAAACATTGAAGATATTGAGGTTTTTTTTAGCTAAGTATAAAAGATATTGAGTTATTTTTGAGCTAAGTATTAAAGATATTGAGTTATTTTTGAGATAAGTATTGAAGATGTTGAGTTATTTTTTTAGCTAAGTATTAAAGATATTGAGTTCTTTTTGAGCTAAGTATTAAAGATATTGAGTTCTTTTTGAGCTAAGTATTAAATATATTGAGTTCTAAGTATTAAAGATATTGAGTTATTTTTGAGATAAGTATTGAAGATGTTGAGTTATTTTTTTAGCTAAGTATTAAAGATATTGAGTTCTTTTTGAGCTAAGTATTAAAGATATTGAGTTCTTTTTGAGCTAAGTATTAAATATATTGAGTTCTTTTTGAGCTAAGTATTAAATATATTGAGTTCTTTTTGAGCTAAGTATTAAATGTATTCAGTTCTTTTTTAGCCAAGTATTAAAGATATTGAGTTGTATTCAAGAGATAATGGCACAATTTGAGAAATGGCTTTGAACAAATCAAGGCTCAAAAGGTATCGGTTACATTTTGAGCAAAATAATGAGATTGATTTTAATTGGAAGCTTAACGAGCTTCGAGTAATTTTGAACAAAGACTTTGAGACCTTTTTGCACATAGGTGATGTTTTGAAGGTTTCGTCACAGTGTTTGTAAAGGTTCATAAAAGTCACGTTTTCAAAACAGATGCGCTTAAAATACCTAACAATAATATCTACGTCATTTAGAAATTAAAAGCAGTGCAAGTGGGATTATTTTTAGAGCACCTATCCAAATGATGGTGAAGGCTTCGACTGTATTTTATCAAAATCCATGAACAGAATTTCCCCCAGCATGACAAGCATGTTTCTCATTCGTCATTCGATTTCAAGTAAAATTGAATAAATAATTAATGTTTATATACCTCCACCTCCAAATCGTATTATAGTTAGATCGAGCTCCCTGTACAATTCATCATTTTATAAGATGTACGTTGATTTATAGCTTAGCTTATATTCATCAGATTCTTTATAGCTTAGACTTCCCGAATGAAGGATTTTGTGGTTATGAATAAATATTATATCATGCATTAAACATAAACCTAAACCCAAGAATGGCCAGACACATGGCGATCCGTCTTACTTGTAGTTAAGGTAAAGTATTTCGGCACCTCTCGCTCTAAGAACATGATCCCCCTTAATTTTTAGGTAGACTTATCATAAACACCCTGTATATATTTTTATGTAAACATTCTTAGGGAGAGAGCTAAGGCGTAAGAATACTCTGTGTTAAGTTTCGTATGAAATAAAGTAGTCCTTATCAAATCAAATTGATAGATTGAATTTGAAAAAAAAATCCCATAAAATGACAATAAACAAGAAAATATTTGGTCCATTTTTATTTTTCTTTGCAGAACAAGAAATTTACAGGAAAAGAATAGGATTTGTTAATTTGTAAATTAGGTCAGGGATGTGAAGTTCCAACCAACCGAGGGGCTACTTACTCACTTGGTTTTAATCAATGTGCTAATCTTTAAATTTCCCATGCACCAGGTTGCACCCTCACTGGGAATCTGAGTGTTTAGCCCCTTGATTTAACAGGAAATCATTTGAAGAAATGATTCAGTCAGAGATTCCATTGTTCACGGGGGTGTCTTTTGGGTAAATTAATTTTTTAAGGGAATTTTTAACGCGTCTGGGCAATTAATGACCACGTTCGCAGTTAAGACAACTACTTACTTAAAACCATAAGTCCATAACATCGTTTAAATTTCAAAATACCTTAACTTAAGCCTATTTTGAAAATGAAAATTTAATTGCACGTGCGTGGTTTTTTTCGCGCCAAACTTAAGATAAAAAATGCGCGAGACGTTTCCGTCAGGGTCCTATAGATGACCCTTGCATTTAACCTCTGACCCACGAAACGATAGTAAAGTTAATTAATTATTTAGTGTAATTAATTTAAAATTGTCACGTTTGAAGGCGCCATTATACAGCCTATATTTTAAATTAATGTTTTTAAAATTGATTTAGTTGAAATTGCCACTTTTTTTTCGTAATCTTCAAACAGGGCGGTCCGTCAATTTGAAGTTTTGTCACTCTGAAATATTTTTGGGTGTCATGATTTCAGGGCTCTCACGCGCTGATCTCGTTCTAATATAAGCTCCGCCCACTTTGATCAGTTCTTTTTTAATTTTTCTTCCTCAAATTACTTATAATTAAAATTACCATTTTTAATTTCGATCGCATAGAACTTAAGATAGCGAAAGTTAAGTATCTTTAAGCCTTATAACTGATGGAAAGATTTATAAAGTTACTGCGTTTTAGACATCAAGATTTCGTAGTCTGGCGCCCGAAAATTTTATATTTTTTTATATAATTCGATTTAATATTTGAATTCCATAGATTTTTAATTAATGCAGATAATTATTTTATTAAAAAAAATGAAGTAGTGGGTAATTAAAATTCTCAGACCAAAATTACCCGATACCTTGTAAGACTTACGCATCTTGTCGAAATTATAGTCTTAAAAATGTCAAGTATTATTATATTATCATAAGTGAATAATTGAATATGGAGCTAATTATTTATTTATTTACTTATGATATTATTTAGTATATTAAAATACCTAGTTATTTCTGTTATAATGCATTTTATACTCGGTTTATTTTTCTGGTAAAGCTGCGCGTACGAGTTTTTAAATGCCTTGTTGTTTTTGGGCTTGGAGAAACTACAGCTGGTGCGGTAAAAAACAAGCTTTGCTAATAATGAACGTAAAACTTCAAGTTCGAATCGAACGTAAACTTCTAATAATAATGAACTTCTGACGCCTTTACTCTGAAAGTTAGAACATGGATATTATAAAAACTTTATAGAAGACAGGAAAACAGTCCCAGGTATTATCGGTTTACAAAACCTAGCGGCACGAGAGCTCTCTCTCTTTTTCTCTCTCTCAAGGTCACGAGAAATTCCAGCACCGTTTAAATCTAGGCGCGTGCAGGGGGATGACACGTGTTCGCTGTTTTCCCTCCCCTAAACTTATTGCGCTCGCGTCGGTAAAGAATTCTATTTCTTTTCTCGTCCTCTTTAAAATTAAAGTCCATGGTTATAGCTTTAGGAAACGTCGCCGTTGCGACTTCTAGAGGCAATTTGGGAAATTAAAACTAAGCTTATAAAGGTAGCCTTGGAATAATGGTTTAATATTTAACCTTCACGGTTCTTTTAGAAACCTTGAAACCTTTGCTACGTGTATTTTTAACCCTGATCTTGGTTTTTAATATAACCCATCAACCCCTCATAGTAATTTGTATACTAAATATTATAAAAATATAAAGTTTATTTCCATAATTATTTATTTATATATATATATTTCATTTATATAAAGTCTTTTTTTTTTAAATTTTTTAATCTCGGAATTTGGTTCAAGTTTGACAAAAACATCTTGTGATCTTAGGATCAATGTATGGTGTCAATTTAGAGTCAATTGTTTCGCAACGATCTTCGCATTCTTTTTCAGTGATTGAATTATCCGCTATTGAATAAAATTAAGATTAATTTCCAAGAATTACCATTTTGTATTTGGCTTAAAATAACCAGTGTGAATTTTTGGTGGTTTAGTTCCAACCCACTCAAAGAGTAGGTATACTAGTGATGGACAAAAACCGATATGATAGCGGCCTATTTACACTTTTAATTAAAGCGAGTTTAAAATTAAATACCAGGTACAAGTCCAAAACAATATTTCTTATCCTCCGTATTTGGTGTTTCTTCTTTGCATTCTACGCTCTCAAATTTAACGCAATTTGTTCCAAACATTTTTTCGCAATCGTCAATATGTTTACAGAAGCGATCTGTTCAAGAGAAAATAGAAAAATTCTGATATCTTCCAGTACCTCAATTTATTTTTTGGTATACAATTGCTTTATATCAAAAATGGGATAATAGAAGGATGTCACTCTGTATGCTCTTTATACTTTAGTTATGTAACATGATTCTTCCCACGCTTACCCTCTTTGTTTGCTCCCCTACTCATCAAACTTCAGATAGGCATGGCACCGTGCTAGGGTCAATTCTATAACTGTTTGGTATGGTATTTACTAAAAACTCAGCAATCAACCCATGAACAAACCTTGATTGTCTTAATGTGGGACCAAAATCCTGCACAAGCGCATGCGCCTTGGCAAATAATTAAGCAGCTCTAATAGAGAACTGATTCGGTTTAGTAACCTTGCTCCAAATGTTAAGGGATGTTGGGAAGAATCATGTTACAATTACCCCGCTTTGTGTTAGGTACACTTTTTTTTAACTAATTAACTCCACGTGCTCTTAATTAGTCATGGGAGACTGTTATTTCACGTGAATAGATATATCGCAATCCTACCACCATTTTTCCCGAAAACCAATGATGAGTTATCATTTTATTAATACCTCCAGTTTGAGTTAAAACCGAGACGAAACAAAGCGAAACCATAAAATAGGCGATGAACATTCTGCTGTTATAAAGGCACGATGTTCTTGTAACTCGAATCAAGTCGCAACTGTTTAGAACCATCCTTGCAAACGTTTACTATAGCGCGACAAAAATGCAGGTACATGGTTTTCTGATGATAGAGTACAGGCAGGGCCGGATAACCGTGACATTTGTTTATGTTTTGCCAGTGTTTTCTAACGGATTGAGTTTAAAATTATGTCTATGTTTTACGTGATGACGTTATAACAATTGTCACGCCACTTGTTGATTGATCATGGTTTCGTTTTTAATTAAAATGGCGATGATGACTAAAAAGGCTTACTCATCGCGTGACACGCTCCTTTGCCAGACATTAAATTAACTGACGTGAGTATATTTCATCAACTGTTATAAACATTTTTTTTTTCTTTTTTAATAATTTTAGGAAAGTAATTTATTCAAATACTAAAAAGTTTTAAATTTTCTATACTTTTCCAACCGAGGGGCTAATCACTCTTAGAGACTTAATAATTTTAGTACTGTAAGATTACTCTTAAGTGACTTGCCATTCGTTTAATTAATTTTGGCGCAGCTATAGCTGCGCCAAAATTAATTTATTAGGTAAACAACTATGTCTTTAAATAGACTATAAAACCAATTATGACTCGCAAATGACTGGCAACACTTGTCTAAACGTACACACGCTATTTATTCCGAGATTCCAAGGGTGTATCTCAAAAACATTTAAATTGCAAAGCATATGGGGGTGTATGTAATTACGTGGCGACTTTTATCTACATCCAAAACAACCAGTACACTCTACCGAAGTCAACACGTTGGCTTCGACCTGAACCCTCTATACTAGACCAAGACAAAATAGTAGACTGATGGTACGAGTATAACTCTCAAACAACATATACAGTACGTTTAACCAAGAGTAGCATGATTAGGAAAATGTTAATCCACTTCTGGTTTAACCTTATCGATTCCAGGATGGTTACGTATTTGACCTTGCAGGTTAACATCTGTTTCATTTTGGGGGGGGGGGGGGAGAACACGTGATTTATGTTTCTTTCGAAGGATATAAGGTAAAAGTAGGCATCTCCAAAAACCGTAATTAACTTCTAAATAAAACAAATTAAAAAGTACCAGTAAATATTTTGAGCACATCAAAAGTGTTTATTTTGGTTTAAAGCTACGTACTGCTGTACTTCAATCCTAAACTGCAACTCCGTATTTTTTATTGTTTGTTTAAATTCATTCACAAATATTTACAGAATTACAACAACAACAACAAAAAATTGTAAACAATAATAAAATTAATGCAATGTTTAGAGACTATTATACATTGGGGGGGGGGACAAGGGGAAGGGCACATTTCTAAGCAATATGGCGGACATGTGACTTGGTTTAACCGAGGCTTAATTATTAGTTAAATTCCCTGAAGTTGTAAATTGTATTTGAATAGAAAGAATTAGCAATATTTAATTGCTTAATCTATCTATTGTATTCATTAGAAACCACCGCGATCATGGTTACTTCTCCAGCTGAACCATTAATAGATAATCCTCGTTACTCTTAATTATTTTTAATTGTCCTTGATGTTTGTTAATTATTTCATTATTAACCTTGGGCGGTACCAATGTTGTAGGATAATAAATCGTACGGGATGACTGGTGGTCCATAGTTTTCTTCCTCACGTCTTCTTTCCTCTTCGGACTTGGGTCTTGGAGGGATGTACTGTTGTCCAATGGACGCGTAATACGCCGCGTGGTGTGGGTTGTAAGCTGGGTTACGAGTGGGATTGCTGTAAGTTTGTTGAGCTGGTGGGTTGTAGGTTTGAGCCGGTGGCTGGTATTGTTGAGGAGCTGGTTGATATTCCTCTCTGGGTGGACGGTACTCTTGGGTTCTGGGTCTTCGGTATTCTTGGGTTCGGGCAGCACGGTATTGTTGCGCCGGTGGTTCGCGGTATTGAGGTAATGGAGCTGGTTCCGGTTCGCGATAAGCTGGTTCGGGTGCGCGATAAGCTGGTCGGGATCTCGGGCGTGGTTGAGCTGCTGGGGCGGAACCAGCTGGGGTATCACTGTCAAGGACGAAACCTTGGGCACCAGCGGTGTATTTAACGACTCTTTGTACACCTTGATCGTCTAAGTACCCGTAAGAACCTGTAATTTAAAAGGTGACAACGTGAGATTCAGAAAAAGACGTACTCGTGTTGTCCTCGGGTACTGCGCGGTTAAGTACCATTCTAAACTTTCAATGACCTTCAAGTCAGATAATATTCACGTACCTTTAACGGTACCATCTTCAAGACGAGTTTCCTCTCTGAAACTTTGTCCAGCTGGTCCTTTACCAGTATCATATCCAAACTTGTAATCGCCGCTCAACTTTTGACCAACTGAAGCGTAATGAACTTTGGCTGGAGGATGCAAAATTCTAGGACGTTCGGTGGTCCGATAGTAATTGTCGTAGTTCTGGGCCAACGCTAACGTTGCGCACAAAACCGGTACTAATACCTGCAAGAATACGATCAAGTATTTGTTGATTAAGACATCGATCTTTGTCATAAAAAGGGCGCTAAGAACTAAGTACTCCCTTGAGAGCAGTATATGAATTTATGTAGATAGGGTTAATTAGTGAAAACGGACGGTGTATGTACGTAATTAAGGGGTACTTGGCTCGGTTGTTTTGTATAATATTGTATTAATGAAAAATCGTGGAATTATCTAGGCATATCCCTACGGTGAAGTTTTCTTAATTTATACAAAATTAATTTTAAATAGTTTTTTTTGACGGAAGAATACTTCATAAGAGAAATCTTGGCACGCGAGAAATCGATCAACCTAGGGCTAATACCTCAGACTGATTACTGATTAGAATTCTTATCTTATACCATCGTTAAGATTTGCTTAGTACTTTGACTTGTAATGAGAGATGGTCGTTCTAATTCAAATCCATCGAAAAGTTATGTATTTCTATTTGTAAGAAGGTTCGAAGTTCGAACCCCTTTCTGGGATTCAGTAACGCAGCCAGGGCTCAGGGCTGTACATAAGGCACAGTTAGGCAAGGCATTTGCCAATCTTGATGTACAGGCCTGGCACGCGCGTCTGCAACGTGATTGGCAACCCCCACCCATCATCTTATTGGTTATTATAAATGCACGTGAAACCTCATTACATATAGTATGGCGATAGGAAATAACTCCCAACTAGCTATGAGACAGTCAAGGTTGTCTGTTCCTTCCCCCTTTTTTTGGAAGGGGGGCTACGTAGGTCATGACGCAGGCGCACTAAAGCCTCTAAGCGGGGGGGGGGGGTTATTTCCTTCCCCACTATTTGTGAGCCAAGAGACTTATTGCGGAGAGGAAGGGTTCCGTTTAAATCAGTCCTTGACTAACTCGGCTAACCGAGGGTTAAGGCTACGACGCAGGCGCACTTAAGCCTCTAGTCTATTTTAAAGAATGAAGTATTTGGTTTGAGTTATACCGACCACACTGATAATATTTCAAGGGAGTATTTAAGCCACCATTTTAGTTATATCGCAATGCAAGCTTCAAAGAATTTTTTTTTTGCGTATAGTCCTGGTCCATATTGAAGTAACGCCGCCGATACGGCGGTCGCTCATTATCGGCGGCGAAACCTAGCGCCATTTTCGGAGGTGCAATGCTGCCAGACACATTTCCCTAGTATTTTTTGGATTGATTGTCGTCGGCTGCTATTCATTCCGTATTTGGACACAGAACATCCTTAAAGGTTAATTTTTGTTTACGGAAACTTTAATTGGCCTTAATTCAATACCATTTAATTAAGTTGGAAACCTCAATTTCTAAACGTGGAACAAAATATAGTAAAAAATTAAAGAATAAGGCTAGGACGCTGCCATTTTATAATTGTGCCCTGCAGTTCTCTCAATTATGAAGCAGACGATAATCAGTTACCAAAACCACGGCCCACCCGCTCACGGAGGTGATCTAGTTAGGTATTCGAAAAAAATCCCTCTCTCCGTAAATGGCGGCCGATCACGTGATTTTATTTTTCCCGCAAAAAACGCCGCGAGATTCTTGAGAACTATGCGGCGCTCAAATGGACCAATACTATTTACAAAAACTGTTTTAAGTTTGATTTTTATTACGTAAACGTGGAAACGTGATATTTTTTGCCTTTTAGTGTTAATATCCCGATTTAATTTTTATTTTCTTTTGAGATCCAATCGATTCTGACAAATTTTATATTTAAAAATTTTCTTTCCTTTTTTTCTTTTTCTTTTAAATAATTGGTTAATTGCTATTCCCTTCTCTCTTAAAAAGCAATTTAATTGCGTTTTTGACGCGTATAAAATTATCTATGGTCGGAACTGTTTGATGTAAAAATGATTGTCTACCATTGGGTCGAATCCCATTGGATCGAATGTCTCGTTCGACCGAATCCCATTAGACCGAATACCGCAATTTGGGCGGTTTTCCAATCATGAATTTTCCTTTCAATCCTATTTTTCTATTGATTTTCCTATTAAACTTCTTGTTATTACAGAAAATACTAAACCAAACGTAACCTAATATAACAGTAATGTTTTGGAAAAGGCATATTTTTGGAGAAGTCAATGAAGCTAAATTTCAATACTTTGGAAAAGGCGTAACATTGTTAAATGATTTATGAATTATTACTAACCTAATTTAACCAAACATAACCTAACATAGAAGTAATATTTTGGAAAAGGCATATTATTTGAGAAGTCAATGAAGCTAAACATCAATATTTTGGAAAAGGCGTAACATTGTTAAATGAATTATAAAATATTACTAACCTAACCTAACCAAACCAAACCAAACCTAACCTAACATAACAGTAATGTTTTGGAAAAGGCATATTATTTGAGAAGTCAATGAAGCTAAATTTCAATATTTTGGAAAAGGCGTAACATTGTTAAATGATTTATAAAATATTACTAACCTAACCTAACCTAACCTAACCAAACCTAACCTAACCAAACCTAACCAAACCTAACCAAACCAAACCAAACCAAACCTAACCTAACCAAACCAAACCTAACCAAACCAAACCTAACCTAACCTGACCTAACCTAACCTGACCTAACCTAACCTAACCTAACCTAACCTAACCTAACCTAACCTAACCTAACCTAACCTAACCTAACCTAACCTAACCTAACCTAACCTAACCTAACCTAACCTAACCTGACCTAACCTAACCAAACCTAACCTAACCTAACCTAACCAAACCTAACCTAACCTAACCTAACCTAACCTAACCTAACCTAACCTAAAAATAAAATTGATTTTCTTATTAAACTTCTTGATACTGCAGCAAATAATATGTGTTCACCAATAACATTCTTCAATAAATTTCAGATAATAACTTCCATTTTTGGAAATTGTCTAACCCTAACCTAACCATACCTAACGTAATCTAACCTTACCATTAAGAGATCTCCCTCCCAAGTACTGACGGCGCTCGATGCTGCTTAACTTCTTCGATCATCCAAATCACTTTATCCATTGCGCCACTGGAGCCCGGTAACTCAAGGAAAACGCTATGATTTTATATGTGTAAACCCATCCCATTCAGTCGAAAGCTCTTCCATTTAAATATTCCCATTCAGTAGAAAATCGCTCTTTGGGCTATAAATTGTTTTAAATTTGGCTACAATTTTAGAAATTTGAATTCGATCCAACGGGATTCTATCCAATAGGATATTACCGTAAAAATAGCCTAACCTAGAATTAACTTAAGGTTAATTACGATTAGAAAATTTTACTTTTTAGATTTTTTTTTTTTTTTCATTTTTTGTGCCTGAGGAAGTTTGGAAATGGAAATCAATCACGATATTATTTTGGTATCGTGTTATTATTTAAAGTTAATTAGAGTTTAATACCAACATCTTCTTGGGTTCACTTAGTAATGACACCCCGTTATTCTTTTGCCTTGGGTTATAATATTATTAAGGGTAATATGCTGCCATTAATTTAGATTGACCAATGAGTGATCGATTAAAAATTGATTGATTGATTGAAAAATCGGTGTGGGGAAAATTGTTTAAGTATAATTGAAATTAACGTACGCGTAGTTAATTATACCGATATTTTATGAAATTTAAGTTAATTAAAGATAGATTTTTAGTTTCTAAAGTGTTAAGTGTAGATTATTAGTTATAGAACCATTTAAAAAAATTAAGTAACTCCCTTAATTACTAATAAAATTAATTATAAACTTAATTTCATACCTTAATTTTGTTAAATTAAAACTATTTATAGAGCTCTAGCTTTATTTTCTAAAAATATTAAGTGTAGATTTGGTCTAGACCCGTTAATTATTGATAATTAATTTTAACCGTTTAAAAAATCTCTAAATTCATTATTTAAATTAAGTAATATCATTTAATTTTTTTTTAATTTCAAATATTTCCTTTAATTCAATACAACCCTTCCCAATCTTAAAATGAACCCAAAATCCCATATAAAAAAATTGAAAACCTTTCTAGATCAGATTACCAACCACATAAGATTGAAATCGACTACATAATGTCAAATTAAAATTTAATATAAAAAAATTAGAATTAATTTAATCATAACATAAGACACCGCCCTAAAAAAATCTATTTTCAACAACCCTGAATAAGAAAATCACCCCCAGAGCACGAATATGACCTCAGATTAAAAAATAAAAAATTAAATAAAATAAAATATCTTTTTATATTAATTAAAAATAATTAAAATAATTAATTAGTAAAAAAAACTCGTTTATTTAAGAAAAAAGGATGGGTACTCACCAGACTTAACATCATATTTGTTATAATTATTTGTGAGACGAGTCCCAAAGTGTTACCAGCGCTGAGCTTAGGCTTCAAGCAATCCACTAGAGTCTTGGTGGTGTTTTCCCTTTTTATAGGTTTGGCTTTCAGTCTCTTTCAGAGTCTTGAGAAAAATAACGGTATAATATTTAAGAATGCACCGTTTGAAATAAAATTTCTAGAGTCTGGTGCTGCTGGTGGTGGTGGTCTTGTAGCTACGGTCCTATTGGCATATTTGGGAGGGGGAAAACCTTCTATTTGGGAAAAATTCCAGGGAGGGTGGGAGAGAGCCAGAGAAGTGGTTAGGTAGTTGGGGAAAAAAAGAAGGACATACTCTTAGTTATTAAGTTTTTAAGAGAATAGAGAGATAGGAGGAGAAAGTTAATGTGAATTTTTAAGTTTCTCTTTTTTGGGTACACCTTGAGTGGAGACAGAGACTAGTTTACTCCTCTTAAAGGGATGGTGAATTTATTTTGTTTTAGTTATTTATATTTTGACGAAGGGTTTTTCTTGATGGGTTTGAAATTGATTTTGAGATGGGTTGAGAGATTGTGTTGGGTATTTTGAGATAGGTTGAGATATTTTTTTTTGGCTTTCTCATTTTGAGATGTGTTGAGAGATCGTCTTGGGTATTTTGAGATATTGTGAGAAATTTCAAAAGTATTTTGAAATGGAACTCGTGAGAAAGTGTATTGGACATTTTGAGATGAGTTGAGAAATTGTTTTGGGTATTTAGAGATGAGTTGAGATATTTTCTTGGGTATATTAAGATGGTAGAAACATTAGCTTGAATATTTTGAGATGGGTGAGACGTTATCCATGACATTTTCCGATTTGTTTGTAAACCACTTGAAAACTATAGTCATAAATAACAACTTAAAGTTTACAGCTTGGAATGTGACAAAAAATAATAAAAATTTTAAAACCATGACTTCACAACGATACTGGTTGACCCTCAAATACATCTTTCTTTTTGTATTTCATCTTCCCTTTAGCTGGGATGGTAAATTCTCTACATATTTAAACTTGTACTTTCTTTATTTCTTGTTTTTTCTTCGACCCTCTTAATAAGGATAAGTGGCGAAAAAATAAGAGTAAATTATTTATGTTTTATTTTGATTCTATTATGATGCTTTCGTTTTAGAATATAAGTGTATCAATTAACCCAATTTTGATCTTAGGGCCATCCTCCAGGCTTCTAATTAGTATTAGTATTAATATTAATATTTAATAAACTAATAATTTGGGGGTCCGTTTCATTTGGAGGACAAATATTAATTTGTAAAAAAAATCCGTAGGATGATCTTCTGGTTCTTTCGAAGGATATGGCCTCCCATGTATCGAAAACTATTAGATTACCTTATTGGGTTAATATTTCGAGAATATTTTAAAATATTGGGTGGTTAAGATTAAAATAAACCAATAAGTAATCTTGATATAAGCATAAGTTTACAAGTATGAGACTAACTATACAGTTCGTAATGCTAGAGACTTACAACTAGAGCTAGTTCGAGAACGACAAACGAGAATTGAAGTCCTACACTCGGTGGTTAATTTTGCAGGACTTCCATCTAGTCCTATTTAGTCTGCATTACTAAGCCCAAATTTGACAGCAGCGCCTCACCAGGCCTCCTTCTCTTTACCCTGAATCTATGGCCTACCTCACTCACTTCATGACAAGCTCCAGTTTCTAAGTTACCAGTGACAAACTTAAGGAGCATATCTTATAGTCCAACTTCCGGTTGTACCTTTTTTAAATTCCGTAAAGCTTTGTTGTAGTTTTTTGGCATTAAGTGGTTTGTCACCCATAGATAAGGTTACGCGTTCCATTTAATTTTAATTAGTTTAAGATATCGTTGAGAAATTAAAATTACTTAATAATTGCAAAATATTCATTAATATATTTTTTATCTCTCTCTGAATGATTTGGAGTTCAGTATTTCTTAATAATTTCAAAATATTCAATTATTTTTATCGTAATGATTTTGAATTTCATCCAAAAATTATTCTAGACACAACTTAAAAAGTGTATCAGCAGCCTTCGCAGTTTGAAAAGAACGATGACCTAAAAATTTTGACCCAGAAATGTCACGTAGTTTTTGCTAATAATTTAGACATGATTACCTCCTAAGGGGGCCCGAAAGTTTAATTTTATTTTTTCTTCCAAACCTGACAGTAAACCTTAAGTTAAATTCAATACATTTCCAAGTTTAACCACGCTGCCAGGGAACGATTGTATTAGGCCTAGGCCCATAAATTTTTATCATGAGTTGGAAATTGAAAGACTTTCGAGAAAGCTTTTCAATGTCTTTTGTAAAAAAAAACTGCGAAAATATTTGAAGTTTTCCATCTGCGAAGGAAATAATTTTTCACGTGTATTAAAGCGCGTGAAATTTCAAAACAAGGCTTAACGAAAGTTATTCATTTCACAAAAGCACGTGAAATTACTAATTGTCAAAAAGCGCGTGAAATTGCACTATCAATTGTTAAAAAGAGCGTGAAATTGCTCTATCAATTGTTATAAAGCGCGTGAAATTGTTAAAGCGCGCCAAATTTTAAAAAAACCAAGGCTTAACAAAGTTTTCAGGTTTATAGGCTAGCGTGTGTTTGTATTACGTCTTAAATTTCTCTAAAATTCCTACGTTTGAACGGTTTTATCCAGACCATGCACGTACACGATCTGAAATCATTTATATTACAATTTTTCTGCCCTTAGGCTTTAACCGTAAGTTCGTAAATGCGTATTTCGATTTTCCGAACTACGTTATAGTCCTTGGAAAGCGAAATTCCATCTGTAGCTTAGAATGTTCTAGAAGATATTATATTTTTCAGAGGAATATATATTTCTTAATTGCTTATTTAGATTATTAGCTTATTTTCCCCACCCGTCCGTCAACCATCTTTGCCAGAACTACACTTGTACTAATACTAATACCCCCGAGGACCAGTATATCTTGAAATCTAGTGATTTTTCTTTTTTTTTTATTGGCGTCAATTTTCGACCATGGAACAACTTACAAGAATTTGGAAGTTTCACTTTTTTCTCGTTACGCCGATTTAAAGTGAAAGTTCGTTGTCAATTGTAGATACACAAACTAGTTTTTGACTTTTATAAAGTGTACCCTAGGCCTAGAATTAGGCTTAAGTGATAGTGGCGTTAACGTTTTAGTACTTTGGGTAATATTTTGATATATAGGCTTAGCATTTTAAAGCGGAAGTGAAAAATTACTTTAAAAGTTGAAACTAGGCCTAATCGATAATTTACAATCAACATTTCCTCGTGTAGAAATGAACAGATTTATTTATTTCTTTTATTTATTTGTTACAGGGGTTTGAGGAAGTTGTAAACCGCGTTTTAGAGTAGATCTACACGGTTCATTTCAGTTCAGTTCATCTAAATTTCAAAAACTAAATTTTTTTTTCAAATGAATTTTTTTTTTTGGTTTCCACAAAGCTTCTAGAATAGTATATTATACTGTATTATAACCTTGATTAATAAACCACGTTTTATAGTAGATCTATCGATCTTACAAAAACATGGTTCAGTTCAGTTCATCTTAATTTATTTTTATTTATTTTTTTCTAATGAAATTTAAAATTTTGGTTTCCCCCAAACAACTCAAATAGTATATTATAATGCATTTACGTTTACAATAACCTTGATTAATAAATAATATAATTAAAACAGTTCCACTGTCTCTTGGGAAAATAATAATCTTTAAAAAATACCGCCGGTAAAATAAACTAAAACTTTCTCCGCTATTAACCTTCGCAGTTAATTAACTTCACCTTTCAAATATTTTTTAAAATATTTAGAGCAATTATATACACGATAAAATTACTAAGATTATTAACCTGGTTCGATATTTATCTGTTAAATTTGGAAAAAAAAGGGAAAGGGAAAGTAGATGAAAGATAAGAAAATCGATTCTATCAAAAAAAATCAAAATAATCTTTTTTCTTTAAAAAATATGTTTAATTTCTTTTTAAGATTATGTTCCTTTGTATTTAAACTATATTGTTAAATATAACTATATTATAATTAGATACCGGTTATTTTCGAATTTATCAAAACCACGTCGGTTTTTTTCTCCTAACTGGTTTTATAGAGGTAATATATTTTAATATAAAAAAGGTTTTAATACTTAATTATTTAATCGAGTTGTTATTGAAGGCTTTTAAGGAATGTTTAACAGTATAGGGGTTATTTAACCAGGAGCGTTGCTAAGGATATAAAAAGTTGTTTGGCTTGTAATGAAAGTGCGGTGACGTACGTCACTTGAATTTAAGATAGTTTCATATTTTTAATGATTGGTTTGTATTGTTTTCCCGGGTTGGTACTGTACCTGATGGTATATGGTACTTAAATAGACCTTGCATTTTAAATGTGGAATGCAAAAGGCGGCGTTACAATGTTGAATATATGAAATCTATAATATGTATGTGAAATCTATAATATATATGTCTGCTGTCACAATGTCGCCTTTGACGTGTCTGCTGTCACAATGTCGCCTTTGACATGTCTGCTGTCACAATGTCGCCTTTGACATGTCTGCTGTCACAATGTCGCCTTTGACGTGTCTGCTGTCACAATGTCGAGCATAAGATGGTCTCTATCAATTAAAATGCGGCCTTGTCTGCTTTCACAATATCGCCTATGACATGTCTACTGTCAGAATGTCGCCTATAATATATATTTCTGATGTCAGAATGTCGCCTTTGACATGTCAGCTGTCACAATGTCGCCTATGACATGTCTGCTGTCATAATGTCGTCTATGACATGTCTGCTGTCAATGTCGCCCATGACATATCTGATGTCAGAATGCTGCCTATGACATATCTGATGTCAGAATGCTGCCTCTGACATATCTGATGTCAGAATGCTACCTCTGACATATCTGATGTCAGAATGCTGCCTATGACATATCTGATGTCAGAATGCTGCCTATGACATATCTGATGTCAGAATAACACCTATGACATGCCTGCTGTGACGCTATCAGAATAACACCTATGACATGCCTGCTGTGACGCTATCAGAATAACACCTATGACATGCCTGCTGTGACGCTATCAGAATATCACCTATGACATGCCTGCTGTCAGAATATCACCTACGACATATATTCTATCAAAAATATCGCTTCGCTGTCTCTTATTACAAATAATCTAGAAAAAAAATGTCCCCTATATCCGCATACCCAATTATAAAGTAAACTTCTATTTTAAAAACCACAAGTTCGTAATTTCAAAATTCAAGAAACCCAATAATCTCTTAAACTCTTGTGTAAGTGCGTGTATGGGTCCACACCCTTTTATTTCAATATATACTCTGGTTTATTAGGGTGAAAAAAACCAAACAAAAACGGTAAATAACGTTTGTGTACATTTACCCAAAAACCAGCTAAACAAGAATTTCTTCCAATTTCTATATGGCCTTCCGTTTTTAAGTAAAGGAAACATTCCTGACTCTCGCCAAATAATTTTAAACTGGTAGAATCATACATATTTAGGGGATACGCCCGTGGTTCCTGTACAGATGATATCGAAAGGCGTAATTGTCAATCGGAATTGACAGTTAATATATTTATTGAACATCCTTAATATCTATCTTAAGTTTACGGTCAATTGAGAATGACATTTTTTCACAGTCTGACAGGCAACACCTGTTGTTACTAGCCAAAAAAGTGGGTCAAGTTTAAAAAAAATTACCACGTGATAAGAATATTAACGCGTTTAGGGTTTAAACGCCAAATGAACGTAACCTATCAAATCTTACTTTCAATATTTTAGTATTGTCCTTCGTACATTTCCGTCGTCTGCTATATATCCGGTGCAAACATTAAATCGTGACTAAAATAATCTATTTTCATTATTTGAAAATAAAAAAATCTATTGTGAAATTATTTTCGTCGCTACAAGCCTCTCAAATGCTTTAATTTAAAATTTATTTTAAACCACTCAAAGCCCTATTCAATAATTAAATGAATTGGTGAAATATATTTTAATTGGAATTAATTAGGCTTAATAGTACTAAACGTTAAAGGTTATTATGTTTAACTGTTTTTAAAAACGAGAATTTTGAATAATAAAACCTACTAGCAATATTCTAAAAAGTTGTCCCCTGTATGTTGTCTTCTCCGCTAACACCGGTGTGCTGCGGGTTAAACATTTCTACAGGCGTTCTATGGAAAACCCATATAAACCGTGCCCCTGTATGTCGTTTTTCCTTCTATAAAAATTCGAAACAAACTTTTATATTTATTTATACAATTTAAACGATAATTATTTATTATTAATTAAATTAAATATAAAATTAAGTCATCTAAATGGGCCAAAATGTATTTTAAAACTAATAAGCAATAAATTCAAACGTAGCCTACGTTAGAAGACAATTAAATTGAAGTTATGTTTAATTATAAAATTTATGTTTGAAACAAAACTAGTACCGCCGTCTATCTTAAAATATAGAAACTAAAATAATTTTTTTTTCTTTTGTATAATTTTCTATTGGCATTCTTCGATGTTAAAAATCCTTGAATTTTTTTCTTTAAGATAATTTTACTAAAAAGCACCACACCCAAAAATTTCTAAAATATTCTATAATTTTTATTATAATGTGAGATGAGGTTTGAAGAAACATTTGCCATTTTTTTCACACTCTATTTTATAATAGATATATAAGTTAATTATTTAAATTACGGGTCTCTTTTTTTAATAGTTAGGGTTATATAAGACACCAAAAAAAGTATTGATTGAAATATTCCAAGGTTAAATAGTTTTTTTATTTTAAAACGTTGCGTAATATTTAAATATTTTTCAAACGGAGTTATTTTTAAAACATGTTCTTTAGAAGGTAATTACTTTAAAACTGTAAAAAAGGGTTGGATTATTTTTTTGCCGAAGTGATTAATGTAGTTCATGAAGATTTAATGGACAGGTTTGAAATATTCAAAGGAATTAAGACCTTAAAAAAGGTTTAAACGTTACTCACGTTTTTTAAGAGGGTGATTAATTACGTATGGACTTCAATATTCGATGCCTCAATTTGTTAGGACCGTCTAAGTCGCGTGCTTTTTTGAAATAGGCCTAATTTTTCAAATTTCAAAAAATCAAGGCTTAACGAACTTTTAAAATTTAAATGAAAGTTGCGAACTTTTCTATTCGTAATGTACGAAGTTAAGTGAAGGTAAAACGGCAGCCTGACGCCCATAGTGTTCATTTGACAGTCTCAATGGGGGTTAGGTTTAAGTAAGGTTAGGTTAAATTGGGGGGGGGGTGGCCAGGTTTACGTCTCCAAGCCAGCGTTTTTGGCTCAAGAATGGCGTCTTCCCTTTCCCTCAAAATGGCGGTTTATTAAGGAGATTTCACCCCTTTGACCGCTCCCTGGTGCTACCACAATTTTGTATTATTAACCCTTACGGTTAGCCTATACCATTGGAGACAAATGCATAAGTATGTGATAGTCCTTGTTAATTTGTTTGTTATCCATTGATACTAAAAACATTGGGTTATTTTACACAACGGTCCTAATATAGCCTATCTTCTATCCCCACCTCAACCATGGCCTCAACTTCGAAATTTCAGAAACTCAAGTTTCAGAGAGAGAATCCTACAATGTTTGTGTTTTATATAACGTTTTTGCAAAAACTTAAATAAATGGTTCGTTAAGCTAGCCTTAAAAATACAAACGTATAATTATTCATAAAATCTGTTTCTCTTAAATATAACCTACTTTAAAAACAATCAAGAAGACTCGTTGTTCTTTTTGCAAATTGAAGCCAAACCCTTTCATTAAGAATACTTCTACCACGCGTCATTCTACCAAGTACTTAAATAATGTAATTCTGACGCCATTATATTCGAGCCTTTAGCAATCCCTAAGCCTAACCAGAGGGAAATAAAAAATACTTGAGATAAATGAATATTTTTTCAACGTCACGGTGCGTGATGCGGTAGAAAATTAATTTCACAAGCGCGTATCCGACGTAGACAGCGGCGTTAAGTCTCAAAGCATCCTGGGAATTAAACGCCGCCCTCTAGCTACACTCTTTTCTGACTTTGGCCATCACTATATACGCGTATCATCGTGGCACCCTAGAAAAGGTCTTTTACTCTACTTAGTGTCAAGAGCGAATCAACTCGGAGTACGAATACTTGGGTAAATAAATATGGACCGTCTGTCGCGTCCGTCAGCTATAGAGAGTTGTCCCTAAGTCTACATCTCTCAACGGTGCGAACTTCGAGACTCGACGTTTGATTGAGTTGAGGGAAGGGTGGTGTTCACTGGCCTTTTAAGCTTGGTTTCTGTCCTTGTCAAGGTTAAATTTGTATATTGAACGATTAGCCAGCGTGTTAGGGGAACCACAGGAGCCGACATTTTAATTTACAGAGCCATCTCTCTTTTCGATTCGGTAAAGTGCTGCCTCTAGGGGATTTTTTGAGTACTTCAAAACATCAGACTTCCCTCTTAAACTGTCTATTAGAAAATTGTTGGTGAACAATATTCGCAGAAAGTCAACAGAACGCGTTGAAATAAAATGGCTACACCATTAAACAATAAACACTGAAAACTCACAATATTTTACATGACTCTTTGTCATTATGACAATAAGCCATGCTAATCTCAAAGTCAATGAAAAAATTTACCTTCCCCATTGTTCGCGGGTCCCAAAGTAACGGTACCCTCATAATTTATACTCCTAAGTTAATTTACTCTTGATATAAAACACATACAAGAAGCCATAGCCCATATACAGAGTTTAATAATCTGATGGGTACGTGTAACCAAATTCTATCAAAGCGTTTCTGGGTTGTATAGACTCGTACATCATATTTTTGCCTTAAATTTCCCAACGTCAAAGCCACAGCCACACTACAGCTACCACGGCGAGCGTATAATAAAATGCACGTACTTGGGACTAAACTCCTAGGATGGTTTAATAGGAAGGAAGATATTGTACTGAATAGTTGTCGGAGAAAAAACCGGGACACGGATTAAATTTCGCCTTTTTATTTATATTAGCCGTGAAATCTTTTTAAGTTTCAACGCTCTTTTAAATTAAAGGATTTGAATTTAACAATAAAAGAAAGAAATAAATAAATACTTTTAATTGTTTAAGAACTTGAGGATGTCGGCTGTTAAATTAGTTTTAGCTTTGTTGACTGGTTCTCTAATTGGACACAGTGTCTTGGCTAATGTTACGACCAGGTTTGTGGACTTGATTGATGAGTTTATGTATTGTAGACTTTGGTTTATTTGAAAAACGTTTGTTGGTCTATAAATTGTTCTAAAAGGTTTATGACAATTTGTACATCGTTTTTTTTTTGGGGGGGGGGGATAATATATATCGGTAACCCCTGACCCCTATTTAGTATTTTTGTTTGGGTTAGTTTCGGGTAGATTTTGTAGAGGTGTAGCGCCTTAGTTTGGAACTTTAAATTCGTTAATTACTTGTAGGCTTTAATCCTAATTTTAATATAAATTTTTAAACTATATTAGTTTTTTACCTACGATATTTGAAATGGTCTCCAGCCCTTCATTTTTCTGACTCGGAACCATATAGGGTCAAAAGTTGGAAAATTTAAAAAATGCCGGAACTGACTTTCTCTAGTTCCCGAGTTAAAATGTTACTTCCTCTTTTTTTCTCTCTCGCAATTTCATCATTGGAAGAAATATCTCATTATCGTCGATTATATCTTAGAACAATATTTATAACTCGGTATAAATCTCTTTGATATATTTGATTTTAATTGTAGAGCGAATACTATTTCGACATTCGAAACCCATCTAAGAAGTTCGAATTACGATATATTTTCGCGTCCTTCAAGTGACGTCTGTAAGTTTTATTTATATACAGGGTGTTTCTGATAAGTCTGCATACCATAAATTAAGGGGGATGTTCTTTGGGAAATCAATTTTGAGTCGAATATGTAACTTCTATCTCCATTTTGTTTGTCACAAGGGACACTGTTTCAAATCGAGTTAAGATTGGATGGAGTATTTTACGGATGACCCCTTAAATTTAATTAAGAAACTGATTAAGACAGTGATTACTATTTTAATTAAGGGGTCATCCCTAAAACACTGCAATCAGATCATAATTCGATTTGAAACAGTGTCCCTTGTGGTAAACAAAATGGAAATAGAAGTTACATTTAAATCGACTCAAAATTTATTTCCCATACAACATCCCCCTTAATTTATGCCAGGCTTATCAGAAAAACAATGTTTGTGAGCATTGTATACACCTGTACAATGTGATGTATTCATTTTTCCCATGACAGTTCCGCCAATTCCTACCGATATCCAAGTATCGGTGCACTTGGCTCGTACTCGAAGTCTTTCGGAAGACGATTCGGTATGTATCACCCAAGAACTCTTACAAAAATATTGCTCGTCAATGCAGCCCAAATCTCTCGCTAAACATTCTTAGATCGGAAGTACTTGAAAATATGTTCTGAATTAAGTTTTACATCTGTCCTATAATAGAGTTGGACTGTTGAATTTTATCTAAAACAAAGATGGTTCGACGAGAGACTGGTAAACCCGGCGGAAAAGTTCGGGGCCATTGTAGACACTCGTTTAGCCGATTTGATATGGTCACCTACTACTTATTTGGCCGATGCCAGTGTCGAAGCGCAAGTACCTGGTGTATATTATAACGTAACTGATGATGGTTGGGTGACCAAAACAACCAGGTATGAGTCATTGACCCCATTGATTAAAGTTAGAATTAAGCCTAATTTATGTAAACTTATCAGAGCTGAAGGCATTTTCCCATGCACTTTCAACTTGACCTCTCACCCTAATCAATTTGCTATCTGCACCTTAAAAATAACTAACTGTAAGAATGTTTATGTTTAACTTTAAGCGTGATTAGATGGTTTTAATTTTTGCGGTAATTAATTTAGTTGAAGATTTTGGCAAGCATGTGTCATATACTTGGGACAATGGCGAGAATTCAGTTACCACTAAATTCGGTGTTCTTAATATGGGAGCTTACAAATTTAGTGGACAAAGACTTAAGTGTAAGTAACTATAGATGTGTTTCGGACAAGATTTGGTATTTGTCCTCTAGCTAACCTTGAAATCCGCGCAGTTTCCGGAGCTAGTGTCGAACACCCAAGTACCCTAACTGCCGAAATGGTCTTTGAACGTAATGTTGGTTTGGATTGCCGTTTGGTTCTTCTACCGATTGTAATTTGCGTCGCGTTGGCTCTGATGGCCCTCTATGTCCCCGCTGACAAAGTCAGTTGTCGTTTTTCCCTGTCCGTTGTGTCCTTGATCGGTGGTACCGCCATCCTGATGTACTACGTAGATAGAGTGGTCAAAGGTGGACCCATCACTAACGTTGAGAACTTTATTTACGGGTGCTTGATTGCCATTGGTTTGACCGTTTTTGATCACTTCTTGGTTGCGATTCGCGCCCTTTTGAGGGTCACCGAAGAAGTGACCTACGTCGAAGCCAGCAATACCAGATCCTACTTATCGCAGGTAAGTGATGACCCAACAGTTACATCCCAGTAGCCATCTATAGACCATTAGACCTGATCCCTATAGTAGGGTCAGAGCTCAAACCTAGCGAGGGTCGAGTGAGGAAATAATTAAACCTAAACCCTCAATCTTACTAACAATTTACATTTAAAACCTCAAGGAAATTTATTATATATTTCGAAATGACTGGTTTCGAATTTCATAAAACCCCAAATACCAATCTTTTCCTTTAAAAACCATAAAATACGTCACGGAGTTCTAAAGTTTCGAAAACGCAATTCCGTATATTTTATATTTACAAAATTTAATTTAATTCAAATTAAAATTAATTAAGTTAGGCAAGATCCTTAACGGATATCCCAGTAAAGAAGACTCGAAATATTTTGAGGTTTTCCTCAAAATGTTTGTTGCTTCGGAATAAGATCTGATTTGTTATTTACATAATATATCAAATACAAGCGAAATTGAGGGCACATTTGGTGTCGATACGCCACCTACCCAACCCTAAGCAAAGACCCCATTAAAACCACTTTTAAATACATTAGTCATAGTATATTACATATCCTCAATCAAAACACCTACAGAATATTTGTGGGATTATCTCGTATCAAAGATACTTGTAACTGTCCTCAATGGCTTAAAAAGGTTACTCCGTCTTTGGTATCGCTCCCAAGTGGTGTTGAGTTGATTACCATATCCTTTCCGAGTAGTGTTAATATTTTAAGAAGGTTGCCACCACCGTCCATATTTTTAATGGTCTCTCCGTATTTCTTTTGGCCCGTTGTCTTTTTGGCAGCAACAATACCGAGTGATACAGAAGAGCCCTGACCAAGCGCGTCTTTTACAGTGTACCCCCGAACCCAAGGATTCCAAGTGTAAACGATGCCGTTACGCGTCCCGTCGTGGATGTCTTTTCATGGTAGCCGTACTCGATTACTTGGTAAGAATCGCCACCCCCGTTGCCTTTGGTGCCTTCTTGTTTTGCTTTTGCCAACAGTGGTGCCTCAATCAAAATAATCAAGTACTCGGTTTGGAACAACCCGTTATTAAATTTGAAAGCGTAATTACTCCCGCTATCTTATAATTAACTAACTAATTAATGAATTTTTGTACTAATTAAACTTAATTGTTACGCGAGATAGACCCTCTAGGAAATAAAATATTACATATTTAGGCTTAGGAAATTAGGCTTAATGAAATTGAACTTTAACCCCCCTGAGAATTAGGCTTAACGAAATTGAACTTTAACCACTGAGAATTAGGCTTAATGAAGTTGAACTTTAACATCTGAGAATTAGGCTTAACTAAATTGAACTCAGGGTCAGTTGAAGAAAGCAGGTAGCTTTAATAGGTAGTTTGACGTCGTATGGTTGTGAACTTATGGATGAAGGCCATTATGCTTAAAAATTTGAGACATACGTTACTTTCCCTTTAAAATTTTAAACATTCCATTGTTAGTAATATATGCAAATTTATGAACAAAAGTTACTTCCTAAATGCTACATGTGCCCATATTTTTCTTGTGCCAATATTAATATTATTACTAACACATAAATACTATTTATCAAGTTTAATTTATGTAATCTAGATAATTCTATAGGGTCTATTAACATCAGTAACATTAACATTACAATAATAAAAACACGCGTAATCTAGGGGTAAAAGAAAATAATGTTCAAAAATACGAAAAAAAATCTTAATTACTTGTTGAATTTAAATTGACCTTGTAACAATTTAAGTAATATATAATATAAATAATGAGATATATATATACATAGATAATTTATCTCTACATGTGTTTATTTTTCGACTGTACCACCCTGAGTTTGCCATTAATATAAAGGTGGTGTTTCCTATATATTTACATACTAGACTCAAAGTAAGTTTCTGTTCATGTGTGTCACCCTCCACAAGGCGTTACTAATTGAAATTAGTTTAATTCAAGCGTCTACAAAATTATGGATGCATTTTTCCCGACACGCTGTTCTTATTTATTTTTTGTTTAGCCTAGTTTTTTTTTTTATTATTATTATAATAGTATCATATGAAAGGGAACATATCTAGTCCTAATTATCGGGTTCACTACCGTTTCCATTTTCCAGCTCGTTTGTAAATTGTATAAAAAGTACGAGAGAAAAACAATTCTACAACTGAGACCGCGTTATCAGATATCTATCATTGGAAGTAAAGTAAATATTTTCGCAGAGATTCACCATGCAGCAAGGGTAAATTAAGATTTGCCTTGTAGTATTTCAAGGTCATTCTAAATTTAAATTCACTGCTCAATGTTTAAAGCTAATCGCGCCGGTTGGGTTCTTTGCTGGTCCTATTTAGAATTAATTACCAAGTTTTAACACAAGTATAGAGTAGTGTCGGTAGAGAGGGGAGTAGACTGTTTATCCCTCCCTCTAGGCGCGCTTTTGTAAGAGGGGATACTGTACGCGCCTGGTAGGGGGATGACACTTAGCTAAGAGATAGAAGGGTATGACGTTTGCATACGTAGAACTGACATCTAGCTCTAGCTCAGTGTCATCCCCCTACCAGGCGCGTACAGTATCCCCTCTTACAAAAGCGCGCCTAGAGGGAGGGATACACAGTCTACTCCCCCTCTACCGACACTACTCTATGGTATGACGTTTGCATAGTAGAACTGACATTACTCTATAGAGAGCCACGAGTGTCTTATTTTAGGTAATGAACTTCTGTTTGTCAATTTGTACAAAACAGTTGAGAGATTGGGGGTTCCATTTCGCTGAGTTTTATGATATGGTACCGTTTGCGTGTGACGTCAGTATGGCCCCTTTCTACCCGCAAATAGGAGGCCATTTTATACTTAAAATTCTACTTGGAATTTGCTACACGCATACGATTCCGTTAATGAAAGGAGAAAACATAAAAAAGAGATTTGGGTGATGTCTTTTTATTTTTTGCCCCTTTTTATTCCTCTTTCTTTCTTTTATGGGTTTGAATTTCTCGCGGACGTCCACGGAAATTTTTGCATTGTCAGACAAAACAAAGGCGAATACGCGTCGTGCAGATTGCAGAAAAATGGTGTTAGAATCAGTGATAATATCGGCTATGTTTCAATCTCGTTCAAACGAACCGGTTTTAAACACAATTCGAAATTAATTTAAAAACTTCGCCTTATCGGTCAAATCACACGAGTTATTTTAATATATTTGGATGGTTGACGTGCGCGTTTCTATTTTTAACTCTTTTATTTTATTGTGATTTAATCAATTTATTTGTTCCTTTGGACTCCCGGCCGGGTTTAGTGTTAGAAGGCGATAATTTAGAAGGTGTTTCGTCTTCAAAGTGATCAAAGTTTGTGTTGTAAGCGAGCTACAAACTATTAGATCAACTCTTCTTAGTTTTAAAACTAAATTAGATTTACTTCCGGTGTAATTTTAATCTTAATACCTTTAAATAATGAGCTTCAGTCGGTGTTATATCTTTAGAAACGTTATAATATTCAGTCGCAAGGACGTTTTGATAGCTGTAGTTTGTTAGAACTGAGCCTAACTCCTCTCTACTTTGATTTATTTGATTGATGTTTGAACTTCCCCCCGGGTGTCTGGCGGTATTCGGTCTCTACAATGTTGTTGTTAGCGGATTGCCAATAGAAGCCAATGAAACGTCGGGTTCCCTTCCCTATTCCTGTGGTAACTTCCGGTTCTTTGAACGGTGGTTAAAGGCAGCTAAAGGAAGTTGTCAGTTTTGCTACCAATAAGTTTTATTCGTTTTTAAAAAAGATTCGATGCCGGGAAGTTAGTTGCGATAGGAAATCCTGATAGATACGATACCAGCTAAAACTAAATTTAAAATAATATTTCTTCTAATTTATGGATGTAATGTTTTGCGGTGAGAACGGAAATTGAAGTTTAAAAGAAGATTTCCTCTTTTTAATTGGTACTCAAGGGTGTCGTTAGACTAAAAACGAGTTTAAGTCAAAAATAAACCGTATTTTGAGAGACAGTACTAGTGCTGTATGTGCATACCCTCAGTTGGGTTCGTTTGGTATAATTTGATTAAAAATGCGGCCAACAAATGAAGATAGTAGCGTCGAACTGAAAGAAGATAAAGATCATGATAGAACGAAATTGGGTAAATTGTTTCTTTTTAATACTGACTGTTATTATATAAAGTTGAGAATGTATTTTATTTTCACGAGAATATTGAATTTTAAAACAGTTTGATTTTCAACGTCAGTACTGAGATCATAAGTTTATAAGATATGTTCAGATAAAGACGTTATCTTGGAGTACGTTATTATAGAAGTTCAATATGAACGTGAAGATTGAATCGATTCACGAATAGCTTAGCCTTATTTTGCGTTAGTTTTAACGCTGTTCTTGTTATGTATAAAGTTGTGGTGAAATTCGATACGAGAAATAGTAAGGCGTTTTCTCAGGGTTTATTTTTCTATTCAGTCGCAGTCAAAATTTCCCCAAAACTTTAACCAGAGAGGAGTTCCGGTTAGTGGGCGTCTCGTGAGGGCTTTTTGTTCAAAAATGAATGAGTAACGAACGCGTAACAATGGGCCTTGTTTTTTCAACTAGGGGTCTGTGACTTTTTCGTCAAAGTTTGTTTCTGTAGAAGAGACCTCGGCTTTCGAAAGTTACACGTAGGTTTCTAGAATCTAGATGTTAGTGAACTTTAGGTAGGGTTATTTATTAAAACAATTAAGAACTTGGTTGGTCTTGGACCACGCACGTCTCCTTGAATTTTATAAATTCGGTAAAGTATGTTTTAATATACGATTATAATCTGAAACGACATTTCTTTTAAGTGTTTTCTGCTGTGACGTATTCCGTTACGAAACTGATTGTCATCTCGTAAATAATTTAATCTTGTTTATCTAGACTGCGCGAGTACATTAATTTAGTTTCAGGGTTGAAGGAGCCAGTTCAGTTTTCTCTCGCGTTGCATTTTGTATATAAACTTTTTTTGATGTTGACAAGAGAAGTTTTATTAGCTTAAGTCCCGGCTTTAAATACCGTTGGGTACAAAAAAAAAGTATCTTTCTTGGTTGGTTGGTTTGGAAAGAGTGTTAAGAAAATTTGGGACTGTTCCAAGACGAAGAATTTAAAAAATTTCAGTAGCAAAAAATTTGAAACTAAACTCAAAGTGTGTAAAAACGGGATGGGTAAAAATAAGATATTGCGAGTATAAAGTCTTTTCTGGTTTCAATAAGTTTCATTAGTTACAGTCAACATTAAATAGGATTCATTTTAATTAATGAGTCATAGAAATTTACGTTCTGAAACACCCCGTTTAAATTTCCCGGGATCAAAGGTCACGTGGGCGTTCGTCCTTGACGTTTTGGAGAGGGTGGGGAGGAGTTTGCTTTGCGCCATGGTTTTACCGGGAAACGTTCTTTTGTAGGTGTCGGAATTTCAGCAAGTTTTCAGAAGTTCATCTAACATAATCATGACTTTTCATTAGTTTATTTTGATTAGTAATGCTTAATTTATTAATTTTAAACGAGAGTGCAGTTCTTTCCTTCGAAGGGATCATAAATCATTGGTAAATATGAACTGTTTTTGTTAGGCCTTGGCTAAATTATGGAAGGATTGAGGTTGAGGATTCCAAAGGAAACATTAATATTTTCCCATCAAGTAGATTGTAAATATACGTTTTTGTAGACGTAGTTTACTCCAGATGTGTCTATATTCACGGTTAATACAAACGTTAGGTTGATTTCGAGGTCAGATGCTTGAAAAATGTTTATTTTTATTGGTGTTTTTAGATGATTTTGTAGATCCACCTGAAATGGCTGGATCGGAAGATGATGGAACGGTGGATTTATACGATTTGTTGCAAGAAGTCCAGCTTGAGCAATTTTTCATACGCATAAGGGATGATTTGCAACTGACCCGCATTTCACATTTTGACTATGTGCAACCGGAAGATCTGGAAAAAATTGGCATGGGGAAACCTGCTGCTCGGAGACTTTTGGATGCTGTTAAGAAGAGAAGATCCTCTTTATGGAGAAAAAATTTATTTAACAAGTTTTTACCCGTTGGAGGCAAAGGAGATAAAAATTACACTAACAAAATCAGTCCAACATCACCTATTCAACCTCACAGTGGAGGGGGATTAACTTGTCTCATCAATGAGAAAGATATTGAACTCTCAAACAAAATTGGAGATGGCTCTTTTGGTGTGGTCAGGAAAGGAGAATGGAAAACCCCTACAGGACATACGGTATGCAAATTTTATTTATTTCTATTAATTAAAATGCCCCAGGGCTCTCACCAGGTCCCTAAAAGACCCTATTTTCCTGCCTAAAATTGGTATTTGGTCCTTAAATTTCCAAAAATCACTGAAAATAGCATTTATTTATTATTTAATCAAGGGGAGATATCTAGAATAACTGTTAATAATAATAATAATAATAAAAAGGCTTTATTCGGATAGCTCTTTCAGAAAAACTGGTTTACAAAGAGGTCCTGTCGGTTTTAAATTAAATAAAAGGAATGTAAGGTTAAAAAGAGAGAAATTGTTCAGTTAAAATTTCTTCAGTCTTGTTAGGTATCAGGTTAGATGCTCTGGAGCCATGTGGTTACTTCGTATTTAAATTGTGCAATTGATTGTATCTGTTTGAACTCTGGTTTGAGGGTATTCCATAAGTTTCTATATAGAAGTAACAGAAATAAGTCAGTCTAAACAAAAATATCTGTAAAAAAGTCAGAAGTAACTATTTATTTGATTGAAAATTGGGGGGAAAAACAGTGGTACAATGTTCTGAACTTCACTTAATAATTAAAAAGTGACCGTTTAAGTCATTTTTATACATATATTAAAGATTTAATTTTGTTTTACCAGCTGTCCCTAGTTGGTTCCTACTCTCAAAATTTTGGTACCTGTTTTAGTTTTACCCTATTCTTAATGATTGCTCTAAATAAAAAGTCTATTATTATTTTTTTTATCATGAAAACTCCATATTTTACCTTATTTTTTATCATGAAAAGTCCCTATTTTACCTTATTTTTTATCACGAAAAGTCCCTATTTTTTATCACGAAAAGTCCCTATTTTACCCTATTTTTTATCACGAAAAGTCCCTATTTTACCCTATTTTTTATCACGAAAAGTCCCTATTTTACCCTATTTTTTATCACGAAAAGTCCCTATTTTACCCTATTTTTTATCACGAAAAGTCCCTATTTTACCCTATTTTTTATCACGAAAATTCCTTATTTTGCCCTATTTTTTATCACGAAAATTCCTTATTTTGCCCTATTTTTTATCACGAAAATTCCCTATTTTACCCTATTTTTTATCACAAAAAGTCATTATTTTAACCTATTTTTTTATCACGAAAAGTCATTATTTTAACCTATTTTTTATCACGAAAAGTCATTATTTTAACCTATTTTTTTATCACGAAAAGTCATTATTTTAACCTATTTTTTTATCACGAAAAGTCATTATTTTAACCTATTTTTTTATCACGAAAAGTCATTATTTTAACCTATTTTTTATCACGAAAAGTCATTTTTTTATCATGAAAAGTCCCTATTGAACCCTATTTTTTATCATGAAAAGTCCCTATTTTACCCTATTTTTTTTATCATGAAAAGTCCCCTTTTCCACTATTAATTTTTGAGCCCAGAAAATGCAAAAATCCGTAGTTAGAAGTTTGAAAGAGGTTGAAACATTATTCTGTAGATACCAGTTGCTGTAAAGGTTTTGAAACAAGAAACGTTATCACTACCTGGAGCTTTTGAAGATTTTGTGAAAGAAGTTAATGCCATGCATCAATTGGATCACGTTAATTTAGTCAGATTATACGGTGTAGTTTTATCCTCTCCCATGATGATGGTAACAGAACTGGCTCCTTACGGTTCATTAAGAGATCGTTTACGAAAAGAATGCCATAGAACACCCATCTCTCAATTAGTAGAATACGCCATTCAAATTGCGAATGGAATGTCCTTTTTAGAATCTAAAAGATTTATTCATAGAGATTTGGCAGCTAGAAACGTTTTATTAGGAACATCTCATTGTGTAAGTTGTTTAAGGGTGGAATTCATAAACGTCGGACGCAACGCGATTTAGTACAGGCAAAGGCAGGGCGTCGTGCGCAAAAGGCAGACGTTAGCGCACGATGCCCTGCCTTTGCCTGTACTAAATTGCGTTGCGTCCGACGTTTATGAATTTTCCACCTTAAATCGAGTTAAACCTTGACGTTTAAGTTAATTACAGGTAAAAATAGGCGATTTTGGTTTAATGAGAGCCCTTCCTACTCAAGAAGATTGTTATATCATGACAGAATCTAAAAAAGTCCCATTTCCATGGTGTGCTCCCGAAAGTTTAAAATCCCGTCATTTTTCACACGCATCCGACACTTGGATGTTTGGCGTCACTCTTTGGGAAATGTTTACGTTTGGAGATGAACCTTGGGTTGGTTATAATGGAGCGCAAATTCTTCAAAAGATTGATCAGGAAGGTGAAAGGTTAAACTGTCCCGATGCTTGCCCTCCCGATGTTTATCAACTTATGCTTCAATGTTGGGCTCACAAACCCAATGATCGTCCTACCTTTTTAGCCTTGAAAGATTTTTTAATCGAGGTAGATTAGTTTAAACGCGAATTAGCCTTATTCCTGATCAGCGCCATCTACTCATAGCGGTGACTTTGAGAACTACTGTAAGCGGCAAGCCAATCAGATGTCGCTAAAATCTGGTGACGTCACTGACTGGCACTCTCGGGTCTTACCAAAAATGACGTCACCAGATTTTAGCGACATCTGATTGGCTTGCCGCTTACAGTAGTTCTCAAAGTCACCGCTATGGGTAGGTGGCGCTGATCAGGAATAAGGCTAATTAAATACGAACCCAGTTATATTTAAATTTAATTTTCAAGGCAAAACCTAGAAGTTTAACCGCAGTACAAAAATTTGACGAAACTGATAAGATGAATATAGAAATAGGAGATGTTATTGAGATTATTGATGGAAGGTGATTAATTAAGTTAATGAGTTAATTTAGTTTCTAGGGATGTATTTTTAAAGGTTAGTTTTAATTTAGGAGTGAAAATTATTGGTGGAAAGGTCAAAACCATCGGAGTTTTCAAATTGGACAGTTTCCTAGATGTATAGCTGACTCTAGTAGAAAAACAGCCAAAGATATTAGCAAACCACTTCGTCACAGCTTTATTCATACAGGTCATGGAGATATTAGTGGAAAATCATGGGGGAATCCTTCTACAATTGACGAGTTAGTCCTTAAACAGTTTTCAAGTGAGTAAAACAGGGTTTAACCAACTTTATCATCACTTTTCAGGATGTATTTAAAAAACCCTATTGATCCCCCTGACGTTTTGGGCATTTCTGACGAATCTGTACCTGTTCCTAAACTTCCTGATCGAAATAGGAGTAGGTTCGAGTGGATTTAATCATCGCGGAATTAAATCTGATTGAGCTCATTCTTCAATTTAGAAACTCCCGAAATACCAGTAATGATCAAACGTAGCGCTTCCAAACAATTTTCTTATCGTCAATTTCAAAATGAGAATGGGGAAACGAAACAAGCCATTGTTAAACAACGTTTTATTACAACAACCGAACATCGTCGTGCCAAAAGATCAAATTCTAATCCTTCCTCCCAATCTTCCGACGTCAAAGAAGGCGTTTTGATTGATTTTAGTGACGAAATGGCTGTTAGAAACGCCTTTCCTCTCGCTGCTCTTAGAGACCAATCTCGTCAACACCAAAGCTCTCCTCCTCCTTCACCGGGCTCTTTAGGATATCATTCTTCATTATCATCGTTTGATTCTGATTTCTCTTCCATTTACGCTTCAACAACTCCTTCTTCAACCAGCGGACCTAGATATTACAACTTACCACCACCACCTCCTGCCCCAATTGCAAATTCAACTCCCATTGCCGCGGTTCAAAGTTATCCATCCAATGATAGTCACCTTTACTACTTACCACCTGACGCTACACCTCCTCAATCCAATCAAAGAGTCTATAACAATGTACCTCAAATCAACGCTGACAATTGGTCTTCATCTTCAAATTCCTCTGCATTACAGCAAAAATCCTTTATGAAAAGTTGTCCCGTGCTTAACGAACTTCCTGTTGATAACTCTTCGTTCGAAGTTGAAAATACACCGGAAAATAGTTTAGATAATTACAACGGAGAACAACAACCTTTTAGAGTTAATCACGCTGATATTAGACGCAAAAGAGATCAAGCTTTTAATTGGCTTAGCACCAAAATGAACGAACTCGCTTTAGATTTACCGCAAGCTAAGATTAACCCTTCACCAATAAACCCATCTAGGGATATGAAAAGCTCTTCGCTTAATAACGACGCGAGGAGACAACTAGTGTCCCAATTGGAACGTAATTTGACGCAACCACAGGTATATGTCGGGACTTTAAATGGTTCCAGAGATTTTAGTCGAGCGTCTAGTATCCCTTCTAATTCTTCCGGAGGAATAATTCCTTTGTTACAACCTCCTCCGCCTCAGATTAGGCCTAGCCGAAGAAGTTTAATTAATCTACAAAATATCGAAGAGAATTGCGCCTCCAAATCTAGTCTCCATGTTTTTCATAATCTGGAAATGGAAGCCGCCGCTCAAAATGGCAATGGCAATTTTAAAGACAATTCTAGTTTAAATTCAAAACCGGGTCGTTTTCCCGTAGATTTATCGGGAGGAGGGTATTTGGAACCTATCGCTCCTCCGTTACCTTCCAATCCACCGAATATGGCTGAGGTTAAACCGTTTATGGTTAATAGTAAAAGGTACGAGTCTTGGATGACTATTACGTCATCGGGAAATTCAAATAACTCGAGTCAGCATCAACAAACTTCGTCATCGGTTAGTAATTCAGCCGCAACGTCCGCTTTAGTAAGTCAAGTACAACAGGCGGTTCAAGGGGCAACGAGAGAAGAAGCTTACAGCGTTTTAGCCCAAAATGGAATGAATTCCGTCGCAGCTATTCAGAGGTTAAAAATAGATAAGCTTTTAAAATTGGGTGTCGCCACTTACGCCCAGTGTCATTCGGTTTTGCAATCTGTTAATTGGAATGTGGAAATGGCAGCTTCAGTATTATTAGACGAAGTTCAACAACGTAATAGAAGATAGATTTATTATTAATATTAATATAAATATTTAATAAAATAATGAATCCCGTTGATTTTTAATTATTAATAAGTAAGTTTGTAAAAAAAAAGCCCCATAATAATGTGCCACAAGTTTTTTGACTCTCGAGATTACAGCGGTCTCCAATTAGCCTTATTCCTGATCAGCGCCATCTACCCAAAGCGGTGACTTTGAGAACTACTGTAATCGGCAAGCCAATCAGATGTCGCTAAAATCTGGTGACGTCATTTTTGGTAAGACCCGAGAGTGCCAGTCAGTGACGTCACCAGATTTTAGCGACATCTGATTGGCTTACCGCTTACAGTAGTTCTCAAAGTCGCCGCTATGATTAGGTGGCGCTGATCAGGAATAAGGCTAATTTTGTTCTTTTTTGATACATCGTTTTTCCTATAGTATCTTCCTACTATTAAAACCAAACCGTAAAATTTTAAAAAATTGATTATAATTAAATTAATCAATTTTAAATTTTTCTAATCGCATGATATTTTTAATTTGTCTACAAGTATTTTCTAATTCACCCTTTGGTATTTTTTTTTTTTTTTTGACATTTTTTTCATCCTCCGTTAAAGCTATTAATTCACTGCAGGACAGTGAACGTACGTTTTCTTTAATTTTCTTCAATTATTATTTAAATCTTTTAATTTTTTTTTTTTGTGATGTTTAAATTTTTAAACTAAAAGTATTTTAGTGATATATGCCATAATAATAGATTACTAGCAGCATTTTAATTAGAAATTACTAGTAATTATCGACCCCAGAAGTAAATGAACCATTTTTGTCGACCCTCGTTAAAGTATTTTTAATTGAAAGAACAATTAATTATTACCCTCAAATATGCAAATTATGCTTAAAGGAAAGCAGTTTTTCTCCCCCCCTTGACGTTGTTAAGTTTAGGTTTGGGCATTTCTTTGTTTCTTTTTTTGAAATTGTGATCACAATGCAAAAAGTTTTTGCAAAATATACGCGATAGTAGAATATTTTATCAGAAGTACTTGTTTTTTATTACATTATAGTATTTCTGGTTTAATTTAGTTTCAAAGACGATTTTTGGAGTTTTTTTTTTTTAATGTTTGTGATAAGAGATCTGAAGAATGTCAATTTTTAATCTGTTGGTTTTTATCCGATATTAATCAAGAGAAAATAAAAATAAATGTCAGAATTTTTTATTTAAAAATTTCTTTTGTGCATTATTTCTTTATTTGAATGGGGAAACCGGGTGTTTTGTGGATGTAAGTGGATTTTAGTATATCAAGGTCACTCGTCTCGAAATTGCGAATCACCGCGGCGTTTAAAGGTAAGCGCACCGGGGGGGGGGGGGGTAAATGATATGTAATGTATTCCCTTAGGCAGTACGCAGTCTAGGGGGGGGAGTAAATTATATGTATTCCCTTCGGCAGTACGCAGTCTAGGGGGGGGGAGTAAATTATATGTATTCCCTTAGGCAGTACGCAGTCTAGGGGGGGGGGAGTAAATTATATGTATTCCCTTAGGCAGTACGCAGTCTAGAGGGGGGGGGGAGTAAATTATATGTATTCCCTTAGGCAGTACGCAGTCTAGGCCTGGGGATAAAATGTTTTCAAACAAAACAATCATTCAGCTATCTGGAAACAAAGGTCATATTTCCATTTTAAAAAAAATTATATTTTATAACATGGTATTTGTATGAAAGTTAATTTTTGATATCCCCCATAAATTTGCATATTAAAACTCTTGACAGGTTTCGGGGGTAAAAAATAGGGAGGGTGAAGCCATCAGCTGAAGAAAAAGCGTGAAACCAATGAGTATTATAACTGTAGTACTCGCTGTTTGCAAACAATTAATGGAGGTAATAAATTTATGTACTCCCGTTGTATTACTCCATGGTTGTATTCTGTCAATGATTGGATCAGAATGTTCATGTGACTCGTTCAGTTGTTCTATCGCCTCCATATTTGTTCGGACGGTCTTGAGTCTCGAAGTGGTTGAACACAGTGTAAAGGCATTTACAAAGCTAATCTAATTTTAAAATCTGCTATTTGCGAGGTAATTAATTAAATATATTTCATTAACAACGCGTTGGAAATTTTATCCGGTGCCTATTTAATTTTGTAAAGCCTTTCAATATCGCGTTACGTTAGGTTTTTTCCAAGAAAGTTAGGCCTAAACAAAAAACTCGCGGATCCTCGTTTTGCTTCTCTTTTATGGAAATATGTTACAACAAGCCAAACAACTGGTCCGTAGACTTAACTTGTACTTGGTTTCTATTTTAACTGCGCGACCAAGGGCGGGTGTAAATACGGAAGTGGTATTTTTTTTTTTTTTTTGAGGAGAGGGGCCCTTAAAAGGGAGATATATTAAATCCTTATTAAAATTGACTTTATTAAGTCATAAAAACTACCTAATTTGGTTTTATACTTTTATTTAAGCCTAATCAAAAATAACAGTGTGAGTAATCATCATTGTAGTAATTAAGAGAATCAAAACACCTTGTGTAAAATAAGCATATGTAGTCAAGTGTACCTATCATTAAGTTATTGTCACGGAAATACTAATAAGCTTAATTAATTTTGTTTATGCTAATGACTATTATTGTTATTATTATTATATTATTACCTAGTTGGCCTAATAACAATCTAGAGGTTATTATTACTGATATTAACGTGTAAGGAGTATCACCATATATTATACACCTAAAAATGGCTGAAACCGCTTTGAAGTTTGGCCCTGAATGGTTAGCATTATATTTTTCCTTCAAAGTTAGTTAGTTACCCATAGATTTAATGTTGGTTAACTTTAAAAAATGTAGGCTTAGAGCTTTGTCTCATCCTAATCCGGGAACCAACAATCCAAACAATCAGCCAATCATCCCAAATTTTATGGGGAATCCCCCTAAATATAAATTAGCCGACTATCGTTATGGGCGAGAAGAAATGCTGGCCTTATTTGACAGAAATTCCAAAATGCCAGACAGCATTAAAGATTTAACTATGATATCATCTGAAAAATGTCAGCTGCCTTTGGCTTTTGTAACCATGTCGGATGATGAACAGGTCAGTAGTAAATTGGGGAAAAGCATTTTTTTTGCTTAAATATTCTAAGTTTTAATGACATTTCTAGCGAATGTGGGCAAGGTCAGTCAATAGTGAAGGTTTAACTAGAATTGGGAAAGGTGGAGGGCCTGCCCCTACCTCGGTTGGGGTCAGAGGTAGGGGAGGCTCCGTGGATAGAGGACGAGGAAGAGGTATTATGTTAGTTTAATGATGAAAGAAATACTTGATGAATGAATGAATGAATTGTTTTAGGAAGGGGAACCGGGGCTTTCTACCAACGTGGTTCATCTTTTGATGACTTGGATGGCCCTCCAGGAGGGTTGACTCGTGCCAGGGGATTTGATCGCACCACTAGTAGTGGTGATAGACCCGAAGTCTTTTGGGAAGATAGGTAACGTTTTTAGGCCAGTTAAAATCATTCAATTGCGATCATTTTTCACTTTGGTTTTCTTTTAGGGAGAGACGACCATTTGAGAGACCCTTTCCCAATAGGACTGAGGAAAATGGGATAGCTGGGAGGAAAGAAATATCTCGAGGGGGCGGGGCTCCTGATGGTTGGAGGGGTTCGAGTCGCGAACCCGAAAAAGGGAGGGAGGATGAAAATGGCTGGAGGTCTGTTGGTAGAGGAAGTGAAAAATGGAATGGAACTACTGGTAGGTCAATTGTAGGTCATTGGACAGGGTTCATACAAACCTGGAAAAAAAGGGAAATAAATAGTTGACAAAAACCTCATGGAAAATTCAGGGAAATTTCGAATTTTTTGTAAAATTGCTGGTTCTAGTAGAGATACGTGGATGTCCTTTGAGTATGTTATAGTCCAATTTGTCCCCCATCCAATCATACTAAAAACTCAGAGCTACGACAAACAGGGGCCGAGTAATTAAGCAAAACGTAAACAAACAACGCCCTTCCATAGGAATAGCATTAGACCCAACTTTGGAGGCTCGTAACTCTGGTTCTAGTAGAGACACGGGGATGTCCTTTGAGTATGTTATAGTCCAATTTGTCCCTCATCCAACCATACTAAAAACTCAGGGCTTCAACAAACAGGGGCCGAGTAATTAAGCAAAACGTAAACAAACAACGCCCTTCCATAGGAATAGCATTAGACCCAACTTTGGAGGCTCGTAACTCTGTTTCTACTAGAGATACGGGGATGTCCTTTGAGTATGTTATGGTCCAATTTGTCCCCCATCCAACCATACTAAAAACTCAGAGCTACGACAAACAGGGGCCGAGTAATTAAGCAAAACGTAAACAAACAACGCCCTTCCATAGGAATAGCATTAGACCCAACTTTGGAGGCTCGTAACTCTGGTTCTAGTAGAGATACGGGGATGTCCTTTGAGTATGTTATAGTCCAATTTGTCCCCCATCCAACTATACTAAAAACTCAGGGCTACGACAAACAGGGGCCGAGTAATTAAGCAAAACGTAAACAAACAACGCCCTTCCATAGGAATAGCATTAGACCCAACTTTGGAGGCTCGTAACTCTGTTTCTACTAGAGATACGGGGATGTCCTTTGAGTATGTTATGGTCCAATTTGTCCCCCATCCAATCATACTAAAAACTCAGAGCTACGACAAACAGGGGCCGAGTAATTAAGCAAAACGTAAACAAACAACGCCCTTCCATAGGAATAGCATTAGACCCAACTTTGGAGGCTCGTAACTCTGGTTCTAGTAGAGATACGGGGATGTCCTTTGAGTATGTTATAGTCCAATTTGTCCCCCATCCAACTATACTAAAAACTCAGGGCTACGACAAACAGGGGCCGAGTAATTAAGCAAAACGTAAACAAACAACGCCCTTCCATAGGAATAGCATTAGACCCAACTTTGGAGGCTCGTAACTCTGGTTCTAGTAGAGATACGGGGATGTCCTTTGAGTATGTTATAGTCCAATTTGTCCCCCATCCAACTATACTAAAAACTCAGGGCTACGACAAACAGGGGCCGAGTAATTAAGCAAAACGTAAACAAACAACGCCCTTCCATAGGAATAGCATTAGACCCAACTTTGGAGGCTCGTAACTCTGGTTCTAGTAGAGATACGGGGATGTCCTTTGAGTATGTTATAGTCCAATTTGTCCCCCATCCAACTATACTAAAAACTCAGGGCTACGACAAACAGGGGCCGAGTAATTAAGCAAAACGTAAACAAACAACGCCCTTCCATAGGAATAGCATTAGACCCAACTTTGGAGGCTCGTAACTCTGGTTCTAGTAGAGACACGGGGATGTCCTTTGAGTATGTTATAGTCCAATTTGTCCCCCATCCAACCATACTAAAAACTCAGGGCTACAACAAACAGGGGCCGAGTAATTAAGCAAAACGTAAACAAACAACGCCCTTCCATAGGAATAGCATTAGACCCAACTTTGGAGGCTCGTAACTCTGGTTCTAGTAGAGACACGGGGATGTCCTTTGAGTATGTTATGGTCCAATTTGTCCCCCATCCAACCATACTAGAAACTCAGAGCTACGACAAACAGGGGCCGAGTAATTAAGCAAAACGTAAACAAACAACGCCCTTCCATAGGAATAGCATTAGACCCAACTTTGGAGGCTCGTAACTCTGGTTCCAGTAGAGACACGGGGATGTCCTTTGAGTATGTTATGGTCCAATTTGTCCCCCATCCAACCATACTAAAAACTCAGAGCTACGACAAACAGGGGCCGAGTAATTAAGCAAAACGTAAACAAACAACCCCTCCATAGGAATAGCATTAGACCCAACTTTGGAGGCTCGTAACTCTGTTTCTACTAGAGATACGGGGATGTCCATTGGATATGTTATAGTCCAATTTGTCCCCCATCCAATCATACTAAAAACTCAGAGCTACGACAAACAGGGGCCGAGTAATTAAGCAAAACGTAAACAAACAACGCCCTTCCATAGGAATAGCATTAGACCCAACTTTGGAGGCTCGTAACTCTGGTTCCAGTAGAGACACGGGGATGTCCTTTGAGTATGTTATGGTCCAATTTGTCCCCCATCCAACCATACTAGAAACTCAGAGCTACGACAAACAGGGGCCGAGTAATTAAGCAAAACGTAAACAAACAACGCCCTTCCATAGGAATAGCATTAGACCCAACTTTGGAGGCTCGTAACTCTGTTTCTACTAGAGATACGGGGATGTCCATTGGATATGTTATAGTCCAATTTGTCCCCCATCCAATCATACTAAAAACTCAGAGCTACGACAAACAGGGGCCGAGTAATTAAGCAAAACGTAAACAAACAACGCCCTTCCATAGGAATAGCATTAGACCCAACTTTGGAGGCTCGTAACTCTGGTTCCAGTAGAGACACGGGGATGTCCTTTGAGTATGTTATGGTCCAATTTGTCCCCCATCCAACCATACTAAAACTCAGAGCTACGACAAACAGGGGCCGAGTAATTAAGCAAAACGTAAACAAACAACGCCCTTCCATAGGAATAGCATTAGACCCAACTTTGGAGGCTCGTAACTCTGTTTCTACTAGAGATACGGGGATGTCCTTTGAGTATGTTATGGTCCAATTTGTCCCCCATCCAACCATACTAAAAACTCAGAGCTACGACAAACAGGGGCCGAGTAATTAAGCAAAACGTAAACAAACAACGCCCTTCCATAGGAATAGCATTAGACCCAACTTTGGAGGCTCGTAACTCTGGTTCCAGTAGAGACACGGGGATGTCCTTTGAGTATGTTATGGTCCAATTTGTCCCCCATCCAACCATACTAGAAACTCAGAGCTACGACAAACAGGGGCCGAGTAATTAAGCAAAACGTAAACAAACAACCCCCTCCATAGGAATAGCATTAGACCCAACTTTGGAGGCTCGTAACTCTGTTTCTACTAGAGATACGGGGATGTCCATTGGATATGTTATAGTCCAATTTGTCCCCCATCCAATCATACTAAAAACTCAGAGCTACGACAAACAGGGGCCGAGTAATTAAGCAAAACGTAAACAAACAACGCCCTTCCATAGGAATAGCATTAGACCCAACTTTGGAGGCTCGTAACTCTGGTTCCAGTAGAGACACGGGGATGTCCTTTGAGTATGTTATGGTCCAATTTGTCCCCCATCCAACCATACTAGAAACTCAGAGCTACGACAAACAGGGGCCGAGTAATTAAGCAAAACGTAAACAAACAACGCCCTTCCATAGGAATAGCATTAGACCCAACTTTGGAGGCTCGTAACTCTGTTTCTACTAGAGATACGGGGATGTCCATTGGATATGTTATAGTCCAATTTGTCCCCCATCCAATCATACTAAAAACTCAGAGCTACCACAAACAGGGGCCGAGTAATTAAGCAAAACGTAAACAAACAACGCCCTTCCATAGGAATAGCATTAGACCCAACTTTTGAGGCTCGTAACTCTGATTCCAGTAGAGACACGGGGATGTCCTTTGAGTATGTTATGGTCCAATTTGTCCCCCATCCAACTATACTAAAAACTCAGAGCTACGACAAACAGGGGCCAAGTTATTAAGCAAAACGTTAACAAACAACGCCCTTCCATAGGAATTTCATTAGACCCAACTTTGCAGGCTCGTAACTCTGGTTCCAGTAGAGACACGGGGATGTCCTTTGAGTATGTTATGGTCCAATTTGTCCCCCATCCAACCATACTAAAAACTCAGAGCTACGACAAACAGGGGCCGAGTAATTAAGCAAAACGTAAACAAACAACCCCTCCATAGGAATAGCATTAGACCCAACTTTGGAGGCTCGTAACTCTGGTTCTAGTAGAGACACGGGGATGTCCTTTGAGTATGTTATGGTCCAATTTGTCCCCCATCCAACCATACTAAAAACTCAGAGCTACGACAAACAGGGGCCGAGTAATTAAGCAAAACGTAAACAAACAACCCCTCCATAGGAATAGCATTAGACCCAACTTTGGAGGCTCGTAACTCTGGTTCTAGTAGAGACACGGGGATGTCCTTTGAGTATGTTATGGTCCAATTTGTCCCCCATCCAACCATACTAAAAACTCAGAGCTACGACAAACAGGGGCCGAGTAATTAAGCAAAACGTAAACAAACAACCCCTCCATAGGAATAGCATTAGACCCAACTTTGGAGGCTCGTAACTCTGGTTCTAGTAGAGACACGGGGATGTCCTTTGAGTACGTTATGGTCCAATTTGTCCCCCATCCAACCATACTAAAAACTCAGAGCTACGACAAACAGGGGCCGAGTAATTAAGCAAAACGTAAACAAACAACCCCCTCCATAGGAATAGCATTAGACCCAACTTTGGAGGCTCGTAACTCTGGTTCTAGTAGAGACACGGGGAGTCCTTTGAGTATGTTATGGTCCAATTTGTCCCCCATCCAACCATACTAAAAACTCAGAGCTAAGACAAACAGGGGCCGAGTAATTAAGCAAAACGTAAACAAACAACGCCCTTCCATAGGAATAGCATTAGACCCAACTTTGGAGGCTCGTAACTCTGGTTCTAGTAGAGACACGGGGATGTCCTTTGAGTATGTTATGGTCCAATTTGTCCCCCATCCAACCATACTAAAAACTCAGAGCTACGACAAACAGGGGCCGAGTAATTAAGCAAAACGTAAACAAACAACGCCCCTCCATAGGAATAGCATTAGACCCAACTTTGGAGGCTCGTAACTCTGGTTCTAATAGAGACACGAGGATGTCCTTTGAGTATGTTATGGTCCAATTTGTCCCCCATCCAACCATACTAAAAACTCAGAGCTACGACAAACAGGGGCCGAGTAATTAAGCAAAACGTAAACAAACAACGCCCTTCCATAGGAATAGCATTAGACCCAACTTTGCAGGCTCGCAACTCTGGTTCTAGTAGAGACACGGGGATGTTCTTTGAGTATGTTATAGTCCAATTTGTCCCCCATCCAACTATACTAAAAACTCAGGGCTACGACAAACAGGGGCCGAGTAATTAAGCAAAACGTAAACAAACAACGCCCTTCCATAGGAATAGCATTAGACCCAACTTTGGAGGCTCGTAACTCTGGTTCTAGTAGAGACACGGGGATGTCCTTTGAGTATGTTATGGTCCAATTTGTCCCCCATCCAACCATACTAAAAACTCAGAGCTACGACAAACAGGGGCCGAGTAATTAAGCAAAACGTAAACAAACAACGCCCTTCCATAGGAATAGCATTAGACCCAACTTTGGAGGCTCGTAACTCTGGTTCTAGTAGAGACACGGGGATGTCCTTTGAGTATGTTATGGTCCAATTTGTCCCCCATCCAACTATACTAAAAACTCAGGGCTACGACAAACAGGGGCCGAGTAATTAAGCAAAACGTAAACAAACAACGCCCTTCCATAGGAATAGCATTACACTAAACTTTGGAGGCTCGTAACTCTGGTTCAGTAGAGACACGGGGATGTCCTTTGAGTATGTTATGGTCCAATTTGTCCCCCATCCAACCATACTAAAAACTTAGGGCTACGACAAACAGGGGCCGAGTAATTAAGCAAAACGTAAACAAACAACGCCCTTCCATAGGAATTTCATTAGACCCAACTTTGGAGGCTCGTAACTCTGGAAAATTCAGGGAAGTATCTGGCGAAAAACCTGGAAATCTCAGGGAAATTTGTTTTCCAAAAGTTGTATGAACCCTGTAGGAATGGCTTATGAGAAAAACCTTTGATGTTCTGTAGGGAAAAGCTGGAGATCAGACAAGGAAGAATGGGAAAGAGGAGCGTTAAGAGAGGGAGAAGGTTTGGGAACCATTCGAAATGGTCCCAGCAACAGAGGCTCCCATCATAGTAAGAGATCGTCTAGTCAGATATGGGATGATGATACGGGAGGTAGGCTTACCCCGAGACATTCATTCTTGGGGTTTTTAACCTCCCAAAACCTTTGTTTGTAAAAGATCAACTACCCGAATGGAGTCGAGAAGATGATTGTGACGCTGAGCAAGTTGGTACTTTTGATTCAGCGGGAGCCTTTATGGAGACGAAAGAGGAAAGAATCTCGTCCAGTCATCAAAGAAGAACATCTAATGAGAATGAAGAGTTTGGGGCTCCAAATGTAGACGTCTTTTTTAGTTTTTTTTTAAAGGGTTTAGGAAAGAAAGGCGGAGTTGAGGTTTCATTATTAAAATTCTTAATATTCAGGATGGTGTTGGAACTACCGATAAAGGTGACGGAGATAAAGTGAAAAAGCAGCCTCAAAAAGTGGTGGAAACTCCGCCGACTAATAGAGTGGAAGAAATAGGGGGACGGAAAAATAGTTCTACAAACCGCGCTAATTCCATTACACCACCTACTGAGCTTAACGCTACTACCATCGTTACAACCCCCATTACGGAACCCCCCAGAACCCAAAATTCCACCAGGGAGGAACCTCTAAAAGCGGTTAGAGGGAACAACATTAGTGATACAGCGGCCGCCGCCGCGCTACAACATCAACAGATGATGCAACAACTTCAACTTCAACAAAGGCAGCTATCCCAGCCAAACGCGTCGAGGCAAACACGATCTAGCGCGTCTCCCGACAATGATATAAGTAGGGCCATGTTAGAAGCTTCTTTAAAACCAACACCAGGTATGCAAGGCCTTCCCAAACAACAACTGCAACAACCCAATATGGTTTTTAATAACATTCGGGGGATTTCTGAAAAAATGGTCCCGCCTACTACCACCATCACCACTACTACGCGCTCAAATGATTTGATTCCCGGGGATAAAACGTCGGACGATGACAATTTTGCGCTCTTAGAAAAAGCTGCCGAAAATATGATGGCCAAATGGACAGCCGAGGTATATATATCAAAAGGGGTGCTTGGTTCAGTTCAGTTCAGTTCAGTGTTTTATACAAACCTGGAAATTTACTGATAATTTCACAAAAAGAAAAATATACTTAAAATGTGACTAAAACACCTTAAATCAATCATTTAAAAGAGTTAAAGGAAATATTAATTTTGTTACTGAAGAGTCATTCAAAAATAGGCCAAAAAAATCGGCAGATAAATGATTTTTCATATTTTAGCTAAAGTTCGTTTTCCAGCTTTCGTACCACGTTATAAAGCTTAAATCATGATTCTTTTAAGCTAATAATACTCAACAATAATGTTTTAGGAGGAGCAAAGAAGTGTAGTTCACGTAGCTTCGCAAAATGTTGAAAAAGTCGCCGTTCTTCCCCTTCACCATGAAGACGCTTACAAATGGTTTTACCGAGATCCCCAATCTCAAGTTCAGGGACCTTTCACTTCCCAAGAAATGTTGGAATGGTTTAGCTCTGGCTATTTCACCATGGGATTAATGGTTAGAAGAGGGTGTGACGAAAGATTCTGCCAATTAGGGGATCTTATTCGAAGTTGGGGTGAAAGTGTTCCCTTCACTCACGGAGCTAGTCCTCCACCTCCTTTAAGAGCCCAACCTTCTTCAGTTAACGTACGATTAATTCTTGATGAATAAAATCGCGGCGTGGGTTTGAAAATGAAGATATATTTTTTAGGTTCCATCACCTCATCAACCGCAGAGTAGTCAAGGGTTGGGGGTTCCGAGTGTAAATATGCCTCCTCACCCGACACCAGTTGTTAATCCTCAACAACAAGCTCCTCAATCAAATAACCCTCAATCCCCGGAACACGAACAACAAATGAGGTTGATGATTTTACATCAACAACTCATCCAGCAACAATTATTGTATAAGCAACATTTTCAAGTGCAAAATCTCCTCGGTCACTTAAAACAGGAAGAGAACTTTACTAATTTGTCACCGCAACAACAGCAGCAAGTTCTGCTACAACATTTGATAGCTCAACAACAGTTACAAAGGTATTAAGATGGTTTAGATCCACCGCTCTCCGCTACTAATATTGATTGGTAGCGGAGCGTGGTTTAGATAGTGTTCTTTTTCCCATAGAGCGGCACCCGCTGGAATGACGGATCTCCCTAGTCTCCCCGACCCCCTCGCGCAACTACAGTTACCTCTTTTGGGACTTACTTTACCTCCTTTGATCGGAGGTGAAAATACGTCTCTATGGAATTTACCTCCAAACCAATCCGTACCCAACCCGCCCACCATGCCCTTCCCGATGGGCGCGGCGGCTCCCAATCAACCGAAGAATCCGGGAAATAGTATCTGGGATATCGAAGTGCCAAATAAAGAGCTCGAAGCTCAGCGTCAAGCTTCTAGGGAAAGAAAAGTACGCCGCTATATTTCTATCACGGGTAACTTATCAACAGTCAGTATTAACTTAACGTTAAGTTTCTTCAGGAAAAAGAGGAGGCGGAGGAACAGCAACGAAGAATGAAGGAAGCGGCGGAAGAAGAAAGGAAAAAGCAGCAAGCGATTGAAGAACAACGACGTAGAATCGCGGAACAAGAAGAAAAACGTCGGCAAGAGGAAGAAATGCAAAGGAAAAGACGAGAAGAAGAGGAAGAAAAACGGAGACAAGAAGAGAAAAAGAGAGCCGTAATTGTCTTCAGTTAGTTTCGCTTACAAACAACGCGGGGTTTTGAAATTTTTATATTTCTTTTAGGAGGAAGAACAGAGACGAAAAGAGGAACAACTTCGTCAGCTTGAAGAAAAATTAAACGCGATAAGATTAGCCGAAGAGCAACGAGTCAAACAGGAGGAAATGCTTAAAAAGAAGATGGAAGAGGATATGTTCAAAAAACAGAAAGAGGAAGGACTCTTGCAAAAGAAAAGGCTGGAGGAATTGGCGCGCAAAGAGCAAATGGAAAGAGCCGCTGAAGAAAGACGTCGCGAAGAGGAAAAAAGAGAAATTGAAAAGAAGATTAAACAAGAAATTGAAAGACAAAAGGAACACGAAAGGGAAAGACGGGAAGCCGAGAGAAGATCCCATCAAATGGAACTCGAACGGCAACAACAGGAAGCCCTGAAAAAATTGCAAGAGCAACAGAAGGCCAAGAATCAATTGCCACCTTGGCTCCTTAACAATGACCCGGCCGAGGAAAGTAATACATTATCATTAGCTCAGATTCAGCAGTTGGAGAAGCAGCATTTAGCCATGGAGAGGGAAGAGGTATATATTGACTCTTTTTTTCAAAGTGGTGTTGGGAGAGAAGAATGTTTTTACATTCCTTATAATGGGTGTGTCTACTTCAGAAGAAGAAATTTATACAAATGGAACGAGAGAGGGAAATGAGGCAAGCTCAAGCCGCAAATCAGCAAATGAAGAATGCCATGTTTTCTTGGGCTCAGAACTTTAAGTAAGCTTAAAACTCTTTGTGGTTTTTTTCTTCTTTTTTTCTTTGTTCTTGTTATTGTTGTTTGTCGTCGTCGGATTCTTCTTCTTCGTCGTCGTCGTCGTCGTCGTCAGGTTCTTCTTCTTCGTCGTCGTCGTCGTCGGGTTCTTATTCATAGTCGTCGTCGTCGTGTTCTTATTCTTCTTCTTCGTCGTCGTCGTTGTCGGGTTCTTCTTTGTCGTCGTCGTTGTCGGGTTCTTCTTCGTCGTCGTCGTCGTCGTGTTCTTATTCTTCGTCGTCGTCGTCGTGTTCATATTATTCTTCGTCGTCGTCGTCGTGTTCTTATTATTGTTCTTCGTCGGGTTCTTCTTCGTCGTCGTCGTCGTCGTGTTCTTATTCTTCGTCGTCGTCGTCGTGTTCTTATTCTTCGTCGTCGTCGTCGTCGTCGTCGTGTTCTTATTCTTCGTCGTCGTCGTCGTGTTCATATTATTCTTCGTCGTCGTCGTGTTCTTATTATTGTTCTTCGTCGGGTTCTTCTTCGTCGTCGTCGTCGTCGTGTTCATATTCTTCGTCGTCGTCGTCGTGTTCATATTCTTCGTCGTCGTCGTGTTCTTATTCTTCGTCGTCGTCGTCGTCGTCGTGTTCATATTCTTCGTCGTCGTCGTGTTCATATTCTTCGTCGTCGTCGTGTTCTTATTATTCTTCGTCGTCGTCGTCATGTTCTTCTTCGTCGTTGTCGGGTTCTTCTTCGTCTTCGTCTTCGTTGTCGTCTTCTTATTCTTCAGTAGTATACAGTCTAACATTCGTCCAAGATGGCGGCCACATTGTCTTGGCCACCATCTTGGGCGAATGTCTATCTGTATAACTATAACTACTACTAAAAATAAACCGGTGTTTACGTCCGTTTTAACTCCTAAAATTTTATTTTAGGGCTGCGGAACCAGCTCCAGTTAAAACATTGCTGGAAATCCAGCAAGAAGAAGCCGAAAGATTGGCCAGGGAAGAGAAAAAACAACCTAAACCAGTGCAAAATATTTTAACCCAGAGTAATTCTGGCGTATGGAACAACGCAGCCAGCAATTTATCATGGGCAGCCTCGAACCGAGAAGGTGGTGGTGGTGGTTGGACTCAGATTGAAAGTCAAAACTCTTCATCATCCAGAGGTTTTTGGGATGACGCTGTCACTAATGTTGCTCATTCCGAACCACCAGCTCCCGTTGTGAAACAATCTAAAACTGCCACCAAACCTGGCAGGTTAGTTTCGACTTCAGTTAGACTTTAAACTCCGATAATTCGGGTTAAATGGGTAAATATTTTTAGTGAAAGTGCCTTCCCCGCTTTGGCCAAGCCTCCAGCCCAAACGAGCAACACTGGCTCGAGCAATAAGGCCAAAAATATCCGAGCCAAAAAGGACGAAGTTAGTTTATTTGATCCCATTCCCATTCTCCAAAAAATTTGGCGACAAATTAATTATTTTTTTAAACAGGAAACTGTGATGAAATTATTTGAGACGCACAAACTTAAAAATAACGATGATTTTACTCAGTGGTGTACCAAATCCTTGGCTAGCATGGATTCTTCAGTCGATAGTAAACATTTATTTATTAAATATTTACAGGAACGGAACGGAGAATAGTGTTTGTTCTTTCTTTCCTTTAGTACCAACGTTTATAGCCTTTTTGAAAGATGTGGAATCACCTTACGAAGTTCATGATTACGTCAAATCATATTTGGGTGAAGGAAAAGATGCCAGAGAGTTTGCTAAACAGTTTTTGGAAAGGCGAAGCAAGCTGAAGAATCAAACTAAGACTTCTATGGAAGAAGTAATCGTTTAATTAGCCTTATTCCTGATCAGCGCCATCTACCCATAGCGGTGACTTTGAGAACTACCGTAAGCGGCAAGCCAATCAGATGTCGCTAAAATCTGGTGACGTCATTTTTGGTAAGACCCCCCCCCCCCCGAGAGTGCCAGTCAGTGACGTCACCAGATTTTAGCGACATCTGATTGGCTTGCCGCTTACAGTAGTTCTCAAAGTCGCCGCTATGGGTAGGTGGCGCTGATCAGGAATAAGGCTATGATTTACAATGAAAGTGCAATTTTAATCCCTTTTCTTTTGTAGGAGAACATGTGGGGACCAGCACCAGCCATCACTCCCACGTTGACTAAAACCCAACAGCAAATTCACGCTGATTTTGAAGCTAATCAGTTTACTACCGTGGGAGGAGGAGGAGGAGGAGGCGGAGCTAACGGAGCCAATAAAACTAAAAAGAAAAAAACTAAGAAAATGCAAAAATTGGACATGTCATTGTTGGGATTTACCGTTCAAGCTGATCCAGATCGAATTAATGTTGGTGAAATTGATCGTTTGGATGCCATCTAAAAAAACAATCGTGGATCTTCTTCTTGGGTTTGTCTCGTTTCTTCACACTTTCCCCCCCAAAAAAAATAAAAACTAAAAACTGATGGAATTAAAGTTTAAAGTTAAACAATGTTTGCTGGCGTTTTTGAGAGAAATCGGAGGAGATTTGAAAGAAATCGGTGATCTAAATAAAAAATTATTGAGTTTATTATAAAAGAAAAGATGAATTTGTACGAAGAAGGTAAGAATATTAACATTAGACAATTCTTTTTTGCGTAAATTTACCTATTTTTAAGGGGATTTGATTTAGAAATAAATGAATTCAATTTTCGTAAAAAATGATACTAAAAATATATATTTTAGTTGCGTTAAGAATTTAAGATTAAGATTAAGATTAAAGACTCGATCTTGAAATTGAGGCGTCAATTAATTAATTCTTGTAATATAATTATTTTAAAATTTAAATTCAATCTCAGTGATAGTTCTTTTTCTTTTGTTAGTCTCAGTAATTAATTAATTAATTATTATAATAATATAGTTGGAGAAAAATTAAATGCACTCATTAAGTAAATGCAATGCAATGCAATGCAATGCGCAACTTTTAATTTGGTAATGTAATTCTTCTCAGACAGGATTGGAGGAAGTAAAATTTAAATCGGCCGTGATTAGTGAGTGAGTTCAATTCATTAGACACGCCCCCCTCTCCCTCCCGTGTTTTTATTCTTATAGAAAGGTTTTTAAATTAAATTAAATTAAAGAAAAAGACATTTAAGGAACAACACCCCGGCTGGCTCTAGTCTTTCAAAACAAAACGAGAAACGAACCGAGTCTATTGAATAATTTAAAAATTAAAATTAAAACACTCGTTAAAAACTTTAAATCATGGTTTCAAAAATCAGTTTCATCCTTCCCCAAAAGTAAAGAAAAACAAAATTAATTTCCATCTTGAATTGGCCTTATTCCTGATCAACGCCACCGAGGCATAGCGGCGACTTTTGGAACTATAATAATACGGTAGCCAATTACAGGTGGCGCTGGAGTCGATGTACTCTGATGGAGATCTGTTATTTTCTATGTTTTGATTATTACCGCTTCAACTTCAAAAGCATGTTTTAACTAATTATTATTAACCTAATAATCTCCAAATAGACCAAAATCGAATGAAAACTTACTCCGAAAGTCTTATTTCATAATATTAGACAGAATAAGAAAGGTAAAATCAACTTTTAATACTTTTGAAACCATATCGCTTGTTAAGCCTTGGCTATTCACATGATTCAGAAAGATCAACAAAACATAGAAAATAACAGATCTCCATCGGAGTCCATCGACTCCACCGCCACCTCTAATTGGCTACCGTATTATTATAGTTCCAAAAGTCGCCGCTACGCCTCGGTGGCGTTGATCAGGAATAAGGCCAATTAAAAGTAAATAAGGCTTCCTTTCTTATAAAAAAGTAAAAACCTTCTAAGTTTAAAACATTTTATCAGCCAAATAATGACAAATTAATAAATTATCCAGAGAAATTTATATTAACAAACAAACAAACTTTGAAGCTCGGAAAGATGGACTACTATTATTATTATTATTATTGTTGGAAAAAAAAAACAAACTCTCTCTGGTTCTTCTATGATAATGAAAACGTATCGAGAAAGACTCAATTTTTGGGGGAAAAGAAATGTTTAAATTTAAGCGTCCAAATATGATATGAAGGAGCGAGCGGAAGTGAAATAATAATAAATGCCATGTAGACATTGTAAATAAACAAAAAAATCTTGTTCTTTGTTTAGGTTTTTAAACGTTTATTCGAAATTTTTTTACATAAATTAATACAACAACTGGTCCTCCATTATTAATTAAGATTTCAGATTTATTAATTAGGCTTTATTCGCCTTCTTTTTTCCTTTAGGCGTGGTTGTAGTCTCTTCTTTAACACTACTATGAGTGACGTGAGATTCTTTAACAGCTTTTACCCAAGGAAGAGGTTTACGTCTGTACATTGGCCATGGTGGTAGAGTTAACTGTAAAAAAGCTAAGTTAAATTTAATTCCTTCAATTATTTTGATGAATTTTATGTACAATGCAAGAAAGGAAGAATCCAGCGGCTAAAATATACACGGTTTGGGAAAATTGTTGAATGGCATAACCCCATCCTAGTCCGACAAACTGTCAAAAAAAGATGGAACTATCAAGTTAATCTGTCGTTTCATTTACCCGTGTTTCTTTCTTATGATATTGTTTTTCGCATTCAACTTACAGCAAATAATATAACGATGGTTTGAAAGATTTTTTCGGCTTTTCTCTGTCCATCATAGTCCTAAAAGTTTTAATTAATTAAGGAAATTAATTTAAAAGTTCAAACTAGCGGGGAAACAACGTCATTTTAAGTTGGCAGCGAAGGTGATAAAGCGGCTAGGGAAAAAAACAGATGCGACTGACCGAGGCTTAGCAATGTTTTGCAATTTTCAATCACATTAAGTTTGGTGATTTAAATATTATTCTTACCATGTATGTTGGAAGATTTTTGAAATACGAAAGCATTTTCGATTTTATATTAAATGTTACGTTAAGAGAGTGTAAAAAGCAACCAAATATTTTTAAATGATGACGAGGAATGAAGAAAACAGAGAGTACACGTCTATTTCCGGTTCCGGATTCTCCCACGTGACCCAGCTGCGGTCACGTGGCTAGATTTTTCCCGCCAAAATCTTGGCGCGAATAGTTGAAAGTAAATTTTGAGTGACAGGCTGTGCAAATACTTCTTTGGAGTGATCATAGGCCTATATAATCTTTAGTTTTATTTATCGCACTACAAAAGTCATTCAGTTTTCATTTACAATTGCACGGTCAACTTTGATTATCTTTCCGTTACCTGTTGGCCGTAGCACTTGTAAAGGCCACCTCTGGGTAAACAAGGTTAATTAGAATCACGAGTACTATAAATTTTAATCAATAGACTGAGAGGCGCTTTCATTTATAGATCTAGGCCCCTAGTTTTTTTTTCTTTTGTTATCGTTTTTCTCAAAATGAAACTTTACCCCTGACGTTCTGAGATATGGCTCAAAGTTCCGCGTTGTATTTGTCCACTTAGTTCCTCTTTCGTGCCCCTTATGTAATTATCAGATGTAATTAAAAAAAACGGCAGTTTACGTAAACTAACACCAATAAAGATCACTAACTATTAACTTTTATTAGAGGTAGCTTATATTCGAATGATGCAATGCGATTGAGTAATTTCTTCTTGATTTTCGATATAATATCTAGCTTGATGTCTACTGCACGCTGCACCCCCGTTTATTTTGTAATTTTCGTTTTCATATTAATGTAGATAAGTAATTTATGCTTAACAATCGTAAATATGTTCGAGTTTCATCTAAAATTCTCTGTAATTTAGTCAAAATGTTTTTATCCGCGTCTGTGACGCGTTGCGTTCTTTCGTTTTAATTCTACACTTAGCCACGGGATTTTTCAAGGGATGGTGAAACAATGAGAAAACTATGTCTAGGTTAGTTTAGAAAGAGATAACAGTAAAATAATGTATTAATTAATTTGTATAAAAATATATTTTTTGAAGAGACCTATGGCTAATGATCGCGTCAGGAAAAAACTATACACTAAAATCTAAAGACGATTAGGTGTTAGTGGTTTTATCGTCTTTCAAACAATGACATTGTTTCCATGGGATAATTTTAATGAAGCCATATGCCCTTAAAAGTGCATTGCATTGCAGATAGGCATCCTTAAATACTACACGTTGCAGATCTATGTAGACAGCGGAAAACGGCATGGTTTGATGATAAGGTTTCACCCGCCCTTTAAGAGAGAGAGCTGAAAAAAAAATAGGAAAACGTAATACTCGTTTAGATTTCGAAACATTCTTCGACAGTCCGAGACCGACGAAAGTCGGGTCTCGTGTGGTTTCAGGAAAAAAAGTAAAAAAGCCGAAGCAGTCTTGTTTTCGTTCAAACGATTAGTTGGTTGGTAAACTTGGTAGCGTGCGGTGTGGTTTCTCGCGCCCGTTTTCTAGTTAAGCCAACTTTACGCAGCTTTTGAATAGGTTAGGTTGATATCAAGTTCAAAATGAAACATGTTGTCGGGTAGTTCAGTCGTGTTTCGTTTGAACCGCGAATCTAATCGCGATAGTAAAATGGCATGCGTACGCGGTGGAAAATACCGTTCTGGATCATTTTCATCCGATGTTGAACAATCTTCCAGAATTTATCCAACTAGCGCGTCAAATCCTAGGATTACTAGTACCAGAGGTTATACTTCGTAAGTATATACCTTTGAACCTTAACCTTATTACAGTATCAAGTTGTAGGGTATCCGAGGTAGTTCTAAAGAGCGGTAGCTCTCTTAGATAAGACTTCATACTGTCTTTAATGCATAATATTTGACATGTACCTAACCAAAACGTGTTGGGTAAGACGTTGCCTGTAAACTTGACCAAAGTTTGCTATGAATTGAGCGCATTTCTAACTTGAATATTCACTTCCTAGCATAATATCAGTTGCATTCGTGATATGCTTAGGAAATATCGTGCTAAACATGATTTAATTAAACTCTAAAGTCTCGCCAGTCAAATAATAACTATAACCAAACATTCTGATTCATTATGCAAATTAGTTTATTTAATAAGATTAGATTTTAACAATTAAATTTCAAAGTTGACTTTAAAACCGATGTCAAAAGTTCAAACAAATATCCTTTTTTTTAGTTTTAGAATTTTTGCAAAGAAAATAATTCCCAAAACAAACACACTCTTGAACTTTAGTTTCTAAACTCATTTATAAAAAAAGTTCAATTAGTTTTTAAAAACCAACCATTAAAAAATGGTGTTGATGGGAACTCGATTCCACTCGTGAAGCTATAATCCGCGTTCACGTCACGATTTCCAAAACAACCAAGTTTAAAAGCTACAGGTAGATAGATCTTTTTCGTCCCACTTGTTGCGTGTTTTGGATCGTTAGAAAGAGAATGAAGTACGCGTGTTGGAAAAAACAGCGCGCAAAAACATAGCGTAGTGTAAAAAGCACCCTAAAGCCGACGACGCCCAATTGGTGTTAGGAACAGTTACCTTTCAAATTCTTATAAGAGCTTTTTCTATTCAATATCGCTCTCGATTGTAATTAGACTTTTCCGTATATCCATAAGTCTATAAGTGATATGTTCCTCCATAAGTATGACACTACCTATACTTCGTATTGCTACTGAGCTAGTTCGAGGGGGAACGACGGAAGCGAGAATTGAAGTCCTACACTCGGTGGTTAATTTTGCAGAACTTTCATCTAGTTCCTATTTAGTCTGCATTACTAAGCCCAAATTTGACAGCGCCAAAAACAGGCGTCTTCGCTTTTCCTCGAATCTATGACCTACCTCACTCACTTCATGACCAGCTCCAGTTTTTAACCAGAGATTAACAAACTTATGGCGAACATATCTTATAAACTTTTGGTACATCCAAAGATAAAAAACTCAGATAGCAAATATAAAAGCCTTTAGGTATAGTCGGATCGGAATCAGGTTGAAATTTCAGCACGTATAAAAGGCTACGTTTTATATTTTATTTCACTGACTTTTAAAACTGACGATGAACCTGAGGGGTCGCAATCTTTCCGGTGAATTTGTGTTTTTATTACATTTTGAATTTTGTAATGTGATATCAAATTGATATTATATCTATTATAGTTGTTGTAATGGCTATTATTGTAAAAGAAAAGAACCCTTTATTGAATTATATCAAATAATTCTTAACCGGTATCAGAGTATCCGACCCCTTCACGGCATTAATTAAACAAAAGGTTCGAAGCCCATGTATTGTTTTGACAGGATAACCCTTTTAGCAAAAAGAGAAAGCCCGCCAATTTTTCCTTTCATCCCCCCGCCCCCTTTCAATATCGTTAAACAATGGGTGTAATCATTCAACTATCTATTTAAAAGGTATTATCTATTAAATTTCGATTTACTCTTTCTTTAAGGGGGTCTGCTGACCTAGGCCTGAGTTTGACACACTTTTTTTCTACAACTTCCACTTTCAAAATAACTATATAGATATACTCTTTGTGTGGCTTGAAAGATAGTTTAAACAATCTCGTGGAAGCTAACCAATTTTCTCAGGAACTATATCTATACAGACAAATTAATATTATGACTTAAAATTGAATGTAATTGCACACGTTGCAACTGGCAACACTTGTTAATTAATTATCAATAATAAATTAAAAAACACGAGAAACGTTTTTTAAATCAAAAAATAGCTCTGTTATGTACTTCTTCTAAATTTATTTACTAGTTTCTGATAAGATTTCAAACTCGTAAATTCGGTTTTTATCCAAAAAATCTTATTTATATCACGAATTAATTCTGAATCTGCCAAAGAAAAGCAATTAAATTAAAGTAAAACTTAATTCAGGGATAAAATGAAATAAAAATAAAACTTGGCGAGAGATATACAGTAGAAAAAGAAATATTGAAAATTCCATCGGTTTTTATCAAACGGGTATGTATGAAGTTCGAACCGGTACAACGATTTAACTCTTCAAAAAGATTACGTAATCTTTAAGGATAAATACGATATATTAAATTTAATGGCATTTAGATTTTTCCCTGATAATTAAAAGATGGTAAAATATTTTTAAAACGAATTTAGTCGTATTCATTTTAGGGTTGTTTTCAATAAATTTATTCGAATCCATTGGAGCATAACGCGGAATAGATTTTTGTACCGATCTACTTTCAAGGTCCTATGCCGTTTGTGATATTGTACAAAAAATGTACCTATCATATAAGAATAATATTATTTGATTTTTTTATATATAGTTTTAGACTAATGGAAGGTCGTAGGATGTGGGTGGAGTTCCTTTATTACACCCTGTAAAGTTTTTTTCTATATGAAAAAAATCATAAAATAGGCTTAGCAACGTTTTGAAATTGAAACAAAAGATTCAAAATCGGGAGTGGAATGAGTATAAATGTAGGGCAGAAAGTTACTGGTTTTTAAAAACTTAACTTGGGTGAAAAAATACCGTTGTCCTTGTACTCTGGTTTTTAATGTCAGGAACATTCCCGTAATACCTTAGCTCGGGATACTTTTGAAATAAATTAAAACAAAGAGATTGTGGAAGTCAGATTTAGAAGAAATCTTTCTTAATCTAAGATTAGTATCATTTGTTAAAATTAATTTTGAGATAATTAGGGATGCTGAATCATCCTCAATTTTGTCGGTCAACCACAAATCCTTATTGGGTAATAAAAGGGTTAAGCCTAAATTGAAGAGTTCAAACTTCTTAAGCCTAAATTGAAACTTAAAAGACGTTAAGCCTAAATTGAAACTTAAAAGACGTTAAGCCTAAATTGAAACTTAAAAGACGTTAAGCCTAAATTGAAACTTAAAAGACGTTAAGCCTAAATTCAAACTTTCAAACTAGTTAAGCCTAAATTGAAATTTTCAAACTCTTTAAGCCTAAATTGTAACTTAAAACTCGTTAAGCCTAAATTGAACCCTTTGTGTTTAAACTGGAATTATGAACGCTAACATAAATAAACAAAAACTTTAGAACTCTAAAATTCACTTTAGACCGGCCTAATTATGCTAATCATCTTGATCCAAACCAATTTAGGCCTAATTTCTAAGAATACGATATTTCTTTTACTCTCTCTTTAAAGAGGTTGATAACGGAATTAAACTCAACCCTAAAAGCGGTTTTTACATCATTCTAATGATAATTAAAACTAGCGGCGTCATTATACCGTTTTTAAATGAGAGAGAAAGAGAAAGAGAGAAACCAAAGAAGTTATGGAATAAGAAACTGCCTTCGGGCTACCTTGGCTGATATAAAACAAAACACTTAAATTTCTTTGGTGGTGAAAAAGAAAAACCTAGTTCTAATTGGACCATATAATCGCGTAAGAAAGAGAAAATATTTAATGAGAAACCTCGGACTAAACTATATAGGCATAAATTTCTAATTATGGTAAGGAGAGAGTTTTTCATTGGTTTTCCGCTCTGTTAAACAATAATCGCGTGACGTACTTTTTGACGAAATTGAAGCTAACAGGCGTGAAAAAACGTACCAAAACGAACATTATGAGTCCTTGGAAATTTAGCTGGGATAGAACGGTCGTGAAAAATACAATTTTGTTTTCGCAAAAAATATATATGTACCTGGCATAGGGATACGGTATATCTTTAATATTATTCCGTACTTCTGTATTGTTTCCATATTAAATTGTTTATAATAATTCTTTCCTCCTGAAAAAAATTAAAGGGAAGCTATGAGCCTGCTAAGCCTTTTTCTAATTTTTTTAACCCCAGACTTAAGCCTAATTCTTAAGGCATTTTCTTAACCTTTAAACGTTTGGCCTATTTTAATAGAAAAACATTCCTAACTCTGGGAATTAAACCTACTTTAACCCAAAAACATTTACTAACCCTAAATATTAAACCTACTGAAATCCTAGTAAACTTTTTCAAGAGACTAAAGGCACTACACGCAAACGCCTCATAGTCTAGTACCATACACAATGGGTAGTTCCTGCCATTACTCGTAATTATCTATCGAATACCTCAATGGCTTCACTCTCTCTTTAACGTAGGTTTTGATTGTAAAATATCTGATTTTTCAATTGCTTTTATTCCCAGCCAATTTTCCGCCATTCTCGCTAGCTAGGGGTAGTCCTTGAAAAGCGATAAAAGGATTTCAGAAATCATATTTTATAAAATCATTATGTCTAGTCAGCGTACGGGAAAGGTTTTTTTAGTAAAAAGCAAGTCGTTAAGCCTTTGAAATAAAGGTTAAGGCACTCCCCACCAGTGTCCCTACTCCCTAGTAGCTTTATTTGAACAAACAACAAATAAAAAGGTTTAGCAAACAACTATTGTGTCAGCCTTTGAATGCCAGAAGGATTTCCAGGTGACGGAATATCTTTAGAAATTTTTTCCCCGAAAGAAACCTCCCAACAGTAGCTGATTATTGCGTGGTGTGGTGTGTGCCGCCGTGGTCATTTTTACGCAAGCATAACGAGCACGATTACAATGTCCTTTCATCATAATATCCCTCAGTTTCCTGCCGAGATTATTATTATAATACCGGCTTTTGAGTAGGAAAGTGCGTTACGTAGACTGCAGAAAGGTCGTGACCTTTTTGTTTAATGGCGGGCTTTTAAAGGCGCATTTAAGGGAAGTTAACTCGCGTGTTAGTGCCCTTTTTTACGCAAGCTTACCCGTTTTACGATAATTAACGTCGAAAATTGGGTCGCTTAGTTCTTAAGTACTTTGTATTCGGATTAACTTGACTGAATAGGGTAAAGTTTTTTAGATATTAGTCCGTTTGTTTGATGTGGATGTAAGATTTGGCCTACCTAAGCCTTTTCTTCTTTTCCTCAAACACTAATTAGCTACGCTTGGTCGAAGTTTTGTTTATAAATCAAATTCCTTTGATTTTATAATGAGAAAATTAAAGACGTACAAATAACGAAACATTAATTTCTTTATGGGCAAAATTAGGGCGCTGAGTTGATAACAGTTAAGCCTAAATTTAGTCATAATATTCAGAATTAGGCTTAGCAGAAGAAAATATATTTGGGTGTTTGAAAATTTAAGCCTAATCGCTATAGGGATTAAGGGGATGGCACTAACAGTTATTGTTCAGCAATGTTTAATAGAGTAAAAGGCGGGACGTTGCCTCATCTCTGTAAAATCAAGGAAGGAAATAGGCTTAGAAGGAATTGGTTTATTTCACCACCCTATTCGTAAAGTCAAGTGGCAATAAATGATAAGAAATTTCAACTTAAACTAGTTTTACCAGGTTTTTACTTGAAAAACGGATTTATTAGAATTAAAAACCCGTCCCTTTTCAATTTTTACAAGAGTGGGTCATCGTTTAAAATCAAAACGTTTTATTATGATTTCCCCTCAGACGGTGAAAGTAATTTTTTTTCAGTTTTATTAAATTTGTGAACCGGTATTTATTCCGCCTAAAAAGAGGAAAAACAAGGAAATGGAAAATTTTCTCCCTGTATTTCATTAGTGTCATCGTTTTTACGGTAAATTGACGATGTAATTAGTTAATGAGCTACTGGCCCAAAAAATTCGCCTTGTTTTGAGTAAAGCGATTAAGGAAACAAAAAATGAATTTTCATCACAAAGAAAAATAAATTTTTAAACTAGATTTTATCTCTTGATAAATAGTTTTGTCTCCAAATCTGATTTATTTTTAAAATAAGGTAGATTTAACAATAAAAGTCAATGGTTTTAAAATCCTTTATTTAACTAACGGGGAAAAGAACAATAATTTAAACCATTTTCCTTTAAATTAAAGCTAAAATTATCTCTTTATATAAAAATAAGTTGATGAAACTGAAAGTTCCCGCAAATATGGCATTTGACTTTTGGCGGGTTATTTCCTCGAAGTCACGTGTTTATGGAGCTTGCGCCTTAAGACCTTGAAAAGTTGAAATTTTTAGGCTTCGCCATTTTTGTGAAATCGTCGAGTTGGAATTTTAATGATGTTATAGAATTATCGCGCGTGAATTGAGGATAGATTAAAATACTATCATTTTAATCGTGATATATTAACGTAGTTTTATAATGTGAGTCGCTTTATATTGGTAGTGTTTCGGCGGATATCTTGAAAGAGAAACCACAGTCTCATTCTGGTCGGATCGGCGGAAAAACCCAAACTAGGCCTAACAGCCCAGACCCCAGGCTCTTGGTGATGGAAGTAGGACTTCGAGTTGTTCGTGGTCCGGATTGGAAATGGGGAAACCAAGATGGTAATTAAAAACATTTAAATTTCATTAATAAGCGCGTAAATCATAGGCCTAACGAATCTCTATGGGGTTAGATGGGGAAGGACATGTAGGAACAGTGGTTGAAATAGGCAAAGCCGGCAGCGCTACCTCTCCAGACAAAACTGTCGTTGTACAATGGGATTCCGGGTCTCGGACCAACTATAGAGTTGGATATCAAGGAGCTTATGATCTGAGAATCTTTGACAATGCTCAGATAGGCGTTAAACATCCAAATATCATTTGTGACGCTTGTCGGAAACATGGAATTGCGGGTATCAAATGGAGATGTCACCGTTGCTTTGATTTTGATCTTTGCACACAGTGTTACATGTCAGATAAACACGATTTGACGCATACGTTCCTAAGATTTGAAACTGCCGCTTCAGCAGGGTATGTTTTTCAAAGTATTTCTGGTGTTTTCACGAAGAGTGTTTATTGAACGCGTGAAATTTCCACATAGAGTTGAAATGCCAAAAAGACAAGGGGCAACTAAAGTTCAAGCTAAAGGAATATTTCACGGCGCTCGCGTACTAAGGGGACCTGATTGGGATTGGGGGAATCAAGGTAGGGATTTGTGGCTTTTGAAAATATTTCAAAAATGCTAGAAACTCCGTTCCTATTTCTTAGATGGTGGAGAAGGAAAAACGGGGAAAGTTAATGATATCAGAGGCTGGGACAATGAATCAGGACGTAGTGTAGCCAATGTTACTTGGACAACTGGCTCAACCAATGTTTATAGGCTTGGACATAAAGGGAAAGTTGATTTAAAGTACTTACAAGAAGCCCCTGGTGGTTATTACTACCGGGATCACTTACCCATCTTAGGCCAAACGGTTGAAGCGCACCAAACCAAATATCCTTCTGTTCAACACCCTCAATTTAATGTTGGGGACAAAGTCAAAGTATTACTTGATGTAGAAACTTTGAAAGTCATGCAAGAAGGTCACGGAGGCTGGAATCCTCGGATGGCTGAGGTAAGAAAGCTTGGAAACTCCCGAGTTTTGAAAGCTAATAAATTAATAATCTTTAATTTTTTTTGTAGTTTATTGGAAAATTAGGAACAGTTCATCGTGTAACTGATAGAGGAGATATCAGGGTTCAATATGAGGGCTGCAATAATCGCTGGACTTTTCATCCTGGAGCTTTAACCAAAGTTATGTCTTATTCTGTAGGAGATATGGTTAGAGTTATAGATGACGCTTGTAAAGTTAAGGAACTACAAAAAGGACACGGAGAATGGGTTGAAATCATGAAAGGAGTAAGTATTACATTATTGAGGCGGTTTGGTTTTATTGATAGATAGATGGCTCTCCTGTCGAATATAAGGGGTGGGGTTTCTTTACTTGAGATCTGTCCAATCAAAACACAGGATTTTTCTGATAGCGCCGTCTATTGGTGGGTGGTTTTAGGGAATACCGTCGCGTGTTGGCGGGTGGTTTTAGGGATTACCGTCGCGTGTTGGCGGGTGGTTTTAGGGATTACCGTCGCGTGTTGGCGGGTGGTTTTAGGGATTACCGTCGCGTGTTGGCGGGTGGTTTTAGGGAATACGGCCGCCCGTTGACGGGTGGTTTTTAGGGGATACCGTCGCCCGTTGACGGGTGGTTCTAGGGAATACCGTCGCCCGTTGACGGGTGGTTTTTAGGGATTACCGCCGCCCGTTGACGGGTGGTTTTTAGGGAATTCCGCCGCCCGTTGACGGGTGGTTTTTAGGGAATTCCGCCGCCCGTTGACGGGTGGTTTTTAGGGAATTCCGCCGCCCGTTGACGGGTGGTTTTAGGGATTACCGTCGCGTGTTGGCGGGTGGTTTTAGGGATTACCGTCGCGTGTTGGCGGGTGGTTTTAGGGATTACCGTCGCGTGTTGGCGGGTGGTTTTAGGGAATACGGCCGCCCGTTGACGGGTGGTTTTTAGGGGATACCGTCGCCCGTTGACGGGTGGTTCTAGGGAATACCGTCGCCCGTTGACGGGTGGTTTTTAGGGATTACCGCCGCCCGTTGACGGGTGGTTTTTAGGGAATTCCGCCGCCCGTTGACGGGTGGTTTTTAGGGAATTCCGCCGCCCGTTGACGGGTGGTTTTTAGGGAATTCCGCCGCCCGTTGACGGGTGGTTTTTAGGGAATTCCGCCGCCCGTTGACGGGTGGTTTTTAGGGGATACCGTCGCCCGTCGACGGGTGGTTTTTAGGGAATAGCGCCGCCCGTCGACGGGTGGTTTTTAGGGAATATCGCCCCCCGTCGACGGGTGGTTTTAGGGATTACCGTCGCCCGTCGACGGGTGGTTTTTAGGGAATAGCGCCGCCCGTCGACGGGTGGTTTTTAGGGAATATCGCCCCCCGTCGACGGGTGGTTTTTAGGGAATTCCGTCGCCCGTCGACGGGTGGTTTTTAGGGATTACCGTCGCCCGTCGACGGGTGGTTTTTAGGGAATATCGCCCCCCGTCGACGGGTGGTTTTAGGGATTACCGTCGCCCGTCGACGGGTGGTTTTTAGGGAATATCGCCCCCCGTCGACGGGTGGTTTTTAGAGAATACCGCCGCCCGTCGACGGGTGGTTTTTAGGGAATACCGCCGCCCGTCGACGGGTGGTTTTTAGGGAATACCGCCGCCCGTCGACGGGTGGCTTTAGGGAATACGGCCGCCCGTGGACGGGTGGTTTTTAGGGATTATCGCCGCCCGTCGACGGGTGGCTTTAGGGAATACGGCCGCCCGTGGACGGGTGGTTTTTAGGGATTATCGCCGCCCGTCGACGGGTGGTTTTTACGGGATACCGCCGCCCGTCGACGGGTGGTTTTTACGGGATACCGCCGCCCGTCGACGGGTGGTTTTTACGGGATACCGCCGCCCGTCGACGGGTGGTTTTTACGGGATACCGCCGCCCGTCGACGGGTGGTTTTTACGGGATACCGCCGCCCGTCGACGGGTGGTTTTTACGGGATACCGCCGCCCGTCGACGGGTGGTTTTTACGGGATACCGCCGCCCGTCGACGGGTGGTTTTTAGGGAATACCGCCGCCCGTTGACGGGTGGTTTTTAGGGATTACCGCCGCCTATTAAGAATATTTGTCCAGATATAATTAAAAGGAACAAATTTTAATTTTCAATTAGGCTTTAGGAAAAATGGGTAAAATCACCAAAGTCTATTCTGATGGAGATTTGAGAGTTATAGTAGACGGTCAAACGTGGACGTTCAACCCTCTATGCGTCACTTTAATGCCCGGTTCTGCCACTGAAATTAATAATACAATGACAGCCAATCAGAGAGAAGAACATACTAGTAATACTTTTTTTTTTTTTATAAATTTAGTAAAAAGAAGAAAATTTAACGTTTTAACGCGTTTCCAGACCCGCTTTTGAGTTATTTATTGGGCGATCAAGCTCACCAACATCCAGAAACGACGAGTAACGATCGTTTAGTTCGCGAGGCTGCTCAAGGTCACACGGAAATTGTCAGGGAAAGTTTGCAAAAGCATCCTGAAAGAGTTGATCAAAAAAGTTCGGGCAAAACTGCCTTGCAAGTCGCTTGTCATCAAGGACACATGGAAATTGTTCGAATTATTTTACAATTGGGAGCCAATATGGAGGTTCAAGACGATGACGGAGATACCGCTCTTCATTATTCCGCTTTTGGGAATCAACCGGAAATAATGGAGCTGTTATTGAAGAAAGGCGCCGCTCTTGATTCTATTAACAAAGCCAGATGCAGCGCGCTTCACGTTGCTGTCAATAAGCAACACGTGAATTGCGTTAAAGTTCTATTAAAATATCGATGTAATGTAAATATACAGGTATACTAATCTTAATTAATTAATTAATTAACTCTTTTAATCATTTTAAAAGGGAATATAACCTTAATAACTTACCTTAATTAATTTCAACAGGATTCTTACGGAGATACAGCTTTACACGATGCTATTGGCAAAGATAACGTAGAAATTATAGATTTACTCGTCAGTGTTCCTGAAGTTGATTTTTCTTTGCGCAATAAACGTGGTTTTAATGTCTTGCATCATGCTGCACTTAAAGGAAATAATTTGTACGTTAATTTAATTAACTTCATTTCTTTTAATCTGACGCGAAGTTTTAAATATTTAATGTTTAATTTTTACTTTTAGCGCAACTGAGAGGTTGCTTTTAAGAACGCGGCAAATTGTAGACGTCAAGAAAGATGATGGGTTTGCCGCTTTGCACTTAGCCGCTTTGAATGGACATTTTCACGTTGCCGAAACACTTTTGCATCAAGTATGAAATAATTTTTTTTTTTTATTTTATTTTATTTTTTTTTATTTTTTTTTTTATTTTTTTTTATTTTTTTTTTTATTTTTTTTTATTTTTTTTTATTTTTTTTTTTTATTTTTTTTTTATTTTTTTTTATTTTTTTTAATTTTTTTTATTTTTTTTTTATTTTTTTTATTTTTTTTATTTTTTTTTATTTTTTTTTTTTAGGTCTCTGTTATTTGTCTGTTTCTTTTTAGGCCCAATCTAAATTAAATTTCAATATTCTTTAGGGCCTTTGCGATATTGAGATCAGAAATAATCGCAAACAAACTCCGTTACTCTTAGCAGTAAATCAGGGGCATTACGCTGTGATAGAACTTCTTTTAGGCATCGGTAATGCCAATGTTAACGCAGAGGATGAAGATGGAGATACCGCTTTGCATTTAGCCCTGATGAGGCAAGGACTATTAAGAGTCGAGGCTGATTTAACTGATGCTCCTAATATAGCTGCTGTAAGTATTTTAAGAGTTTTATTTCACGCGTCGCAAATGACTGGCAACGTACTTGTCTGCAATTGGAAAAGTTAGCTTTAATATAATTATAATTTTTGTTTTATTAGATTATAAATCAGCTGCATTCTATTAAAAAGGAACATAACATGGGCTTAGCAGTCGCTTGTTTATTAGCCCAAAAAGGAGCTGATTTAAATCGTAAAAATAGAAAAGGAAAAACTCCGTTAGATCTAGTCACAGAAACCCCCATGAAAGAATATCTAATTCAACAGAGTTTATCCAGAAAGTAAGAAAGAGTCGCCTTAATCAATATAATTGTAGCATTTATGGTACAAGTTAAGTTACTAACATTAATTTAATTTAATTTAAATAATTAATTTTTTTTTGATAGCATTCAAGCAATATCATTAGCTCCGGGCGAACTTTGCGAACCCGCGTCTTCCATGTCACAACAGCTAGGTTCCGAGGATGCCCCTCCTACAACAGAAACTGAATGCATGATATGTTGCGATTTAAAGGCTAATGTGCTCTTTGAACCTTGTGGACATTGCGTCACTTGCATAGATTGCTCCATTAGGATGAAGAAATGTATCGCGTGCCAAGATGTTATTGTCAAGAAAATAGGCCCTGGTAATTTTTGTTATGCCTCTTTCAAATTTGTTTCCCAGTCAAATTAGCCTTATTCCTGATGATCAGCGCCAACTTCCTATAGCGGCGACTTTGAGAACTACTGTAATCGTCAAGCCAACCAAATTTCGCTAAAATCTGGTGACTCATTTCATTTTTGGTAAGACACCCCCCCCCCCCCCGAGAGTGCCCGTGCACTGACGTCACCAGACTTTAGCGGCATCTGATTGGCTTGCCGCTTACAGTAGTTCTCAAAGTCGCCGCTATGATTAGGTGGCGCTGATCAGGAATAAGGCTAGTTCCAAGGGTTTAATCTTAAAGTTGGTTAACATGAAGCGTAGATGAGGTTATTAGTAAGATTTTTCTGCAATTTCTATTCCTTAGGTGGTCGAATTATATCTTCTGAGGCTCGTGACGTCAGTGTTCTAAGAATTCATTATCTCGAGACTAAAATTCAAGAAATCGAAGAAGCCCAGTGTTGCTCAATTTGTATGGAAGCCAGACGGAGTGTAGCCTTTTTGTGTGGTCACGGGGCTTGCGTCGGATGCGCCCAAACTTTAAAAACTTGTCACATGTGTCGCAAAACTATTACTAAAAAAATAAACCTCTACTAAAAATGTAGATATTATTATCAAGTCGGAAGCTCTTTTTTTTTAGATAAATGAGCAAAATGTACATACATAGTCAAAGACCGAGTGACGTTGGAAAAAACAGTTTTTAAAACAATTAATAATAGTGTGGTACTTGTTATATTAATTAATAATTAATAATTATCAAGTTTTTAACCTCATTAAATATATATGATGAAAAAAAATTAAAAAAACTAAGAAAGGAAGTCAAAGTATCGAATGATTTTTGAATCTCAATGATATTAATTTAAATTATCATGAAATAATTGGGTTGGTTTAATTTAAATTTATTAAACCAACTTAAATGTAGTTAACTTTAAGTTTAGTTTTTAATTTAGTTTGAAATCAATCTAGTTGAAAATAAATAATAGAACCTATTTAAATAATTAATTTCAGAATTAATTAAGATATTTAGTGGAAATATTTTTATACAGATTTAAAATTAAATTAATTAATGTATGCCTTTTTTTTAATGTAATGTGAACTTTTAATTACTTTAATCATGCTTAGTTTTATGAGAATTTTCAATTTGTATTTGTCCCTTTTATAAATCTTAATAATTGATATTGTTGTGTAATTAATTATATTATACTTATTAAAAGAAAATTCAAAATCGTGTTTGAAAGAAAAATATTTATTCTTAAAAAAATATTTCGCTGATGATTTAATTAATAATGAATGAATAAAAATGATGATAAACATATCAGATCTCTTTTAACTTCTTTCTTTAATAGGAATAAATATTTTTCTGGTTTGATTTATTTTAATTCAATTAATTGCCGCTATTCTATCCTTTCTCCTTTTATCTGTAAATTAAATTCTTTTTTTGCTCTAATTAATTTTAGTAATTGGTTTTCTAGATGGAAGGTATTATAATATTTAATGCCCAAAACGCACGAAAATCTGGCGGTATTAAATTTATTGGAGAACTTAATAGAATCTCTAATAAAATATAAAACAAATTTTTTATACTATTAAAATACAGAGTGACAAGTATTTTTCATGAATTTAACTAACTAGGCCTAGGGTTTCCTCGTTTCTATAATAATAAATAATTATTACTTTTATTAGTTACTTAAATGTTGCTATAAGTGAATATTTGTATCAAGTATTATTATATGGTAATAATGTATCATTTAATTGTACATAAAAGTATTCATTCAGTAGACTTTAAAAGTTCTTAATGCGAAATTAATATTAATTCTGTTATTTTTAGCGAAATTAGTTTCGGAAAGGTGAGTTTTAAATTTGACCTTTAAATCTTTCAACCAATCAGAATCATTCTTGTTCAGACAGTTCAGGTTCATGTAGAGGATATTGGATTCTGCAGTCCCGAGAACAAAATACGTACATCAGAGTATTATGTTCATTCAGTAAACTTTAGATGTCCTTAATTACAATTCGAAATTAATATTAATTTTGTTATTTTTAGCGAAATTAGTTTCGGAAAGGTGAGTTTTGAATTTGACCTTTAAAATCTTTCAACCAATCAGAATCATTCTTGTTCAGACAGTTCAGGTTCATGTAGAGGATCCGATATTGTATTCTGCAGTCCGGAGAACAAAATATGTACAGAAGAGTATTCATATTCATTCAGTAGACTTTAGAAGTCCTTAATTCCAACGCGAAATTAATATTAATTTTGTTATTTTTAGCAAAATCAGTTTCGGAAAAGTCAGTTTTGAATTTGGCGGGGAATGTTTGAGTTTGACCTTTCATCCTTTTAATCTTTCAACCAATCACAATCATTCTTGTTCAGGTTCATGTAGAGGATCTTGGATTCTGCTGTCGAGAGAACAAAAGATGCGTCGTAGTCGAAGTTTTTCTTAGTAATTTTAAAAATTAATTAGTTTTAGTTACAATTTATGATATAAAAACGTACGTTTATAGTTCTTAAAGGAACAGAATGACGAATTTATGATATAAACTGTATATTTTTGAGGGTGGTTGACAATTAATTGGTAAGCCTTGGCTTTAATTTAAGTGCCAATCAATGTTTGTTTACTTTTTTTAGGAACCTTTCTTCTCCTACTTGCGATAAGAGTTTCTTAACATTCCCCTCATTACTGATAAGTGATAATTGTTTTCTTTCTCTATTAAAGATGTAAATATAAATGCCATGGCTGCTACAAACCCTGGATATCAGTCATTCATGCCATTTAACGAAGATGCAGAAACCTCACAAGAGAGTGGGGTTATGATCCATGTTGTTCCTGAAAGTGGAAGATGTAAGTCAGATGTTAAAATTATAATTCTTACGAAAGTTGTAGACTTGTAGGTATAAGGATCTATCTATTTCTTAGCTCGATGGAACCATATTGAAGATTTAGACTCATTTTTCACAAGAATATCCTTTTTATAGATAGCTAAGCTAGTTTGATAAACTTAAGTTTCATATGTTTCCCTTAATTGTTAAATTATTTATTTAAGTCTATCATTATCATCAAAAGCATGGTTTTTCTTGTATGATGCTTCAAGAAGTTCTAGAGTTATTGTAAGTTACATGATCTTACTTTAAGATTTAACTTAAAGTTTAGTGTCATTTTATAACTCTTGTTTTAGTCAGTTCATATTTGTGGTGCTTTTCTCTACCTTTCTACTTCAATGTGTTGACTACTCAGTGTTATTTAAAGACAAGCCTATTGGCAATGTAACAGATGGGCGTAAAGTTAATCTTAACGATGCTGTGGTCCCCATAGGCCAATGTGTTAGAGGGTAAGCTATTTCAGGGTTCGTACGGAACCTGTAAAACCTGGATAAGTCAGGGATATGAAAAATAGGGGAAAAAGTCAGGGATAAGTCAGGGATTTAAAAAAAATTCCTAAAAAGTCAGGGATATGTCAGGGATTTCGTTTGGTATATCAAACCATGATTGCTTCGAGCAATGCTAAATATGAGCCAGTTGTGAAAAGTGGGCTGACCTTTAAATGGTCAGGGATATTGCGAAAATTTGGTCAGGGATAACCTAGAAAAGTCAGGGATTTTCAATGTTAAAATTTTGTACGAACCCTGTATAATTTAGATCATTAATGTTAAGGGAGTATCTTTAATTTTAAATATTTATTTTAGCCTAAGCCCTACTTTAGTCATTTGTCTACTGGTAGCTCTGGTTTTTTGGCTTCTTAGACTCGTTAAAGTTGTGTATCACTGCTTCCAATATCTGGAAATTCGTGCCTTTTATTCGACAGCTTTGAAAGTTTCATCTGTAAGTTGATATTTATTTGTTAATTCATGGGGGAATTTATAACTTATTTAAGTGTTTATTTTATCAGAGTGATTTAGACAATATGACGTGGCATGAGGTCCAACAAAGACTTTTGGAAGTCCAACGCGAACAACAAATGTGCATACATAAAAGAGAATTAACTGACTTAGACATTTATCATAGAATTCTCAGGTTTAAAAACTATATGGTAGCTATGGTTAATAAAGATCTCTTACCTTTGAGATATTCTCCACCTTTAATTGGAGATGTGTAAGTTTAATTAATAATTATTAATTATTAATTAAATTGATTAATAAATTAAGCATCTTTTAATAATATTTAGGATATTTCTCACTAATGGATTGAAGTATAATCTGGAAATTGTTTTATTTTGTAAAGATTTTTAATTTTAATTTTATAAGGATTATTGTAATTAGTTTAATTATAATTTAATTTAATTATTTATGTAGGGGGACCATGGGCTCCATTTGATAATAATTGGCATTTAAAAGAAGATTATAAAATTGCCAGTAAAAGAAAGTTATTAGCTAATGAGTAATACTAATATTGCCATTTGTTGAACTTTAATTAAAATTTAATAATTTCTAATTAAATAATTAAATAATTTCCAGACTTTCTAAACATATATTATGGATAGGAATAGCCAATTTTCTTTTGTGCCCGCTAATTTTGCTCTGGCAGGTGCTTTATTCCTTTTTTCACTATGCTGAGATTTTAAAACGTGAACCAGGAGCTCTAGGTGCACGAAGATGGTCCATGTATGCCAGGTTATATCTTAGACACTTTAATGAACTTGATCACGAATTAAACGCCAGGTAATTAACATTATTAATTGGCAATTAATTTTAAACTTTGTATTTATTATTTATTTATTTACTTTAGGTTTAGTCGAGGCTACAAAGTAGCTAATCAATATATGGGAATTTTTTCTTCTCATATTATGTCTATTGTTGCAAAGTAATTAATTAATTTTATTTATTTTAATTAGCTGTTAATTAAGGGAATTAATTAATTAATATTATTTATCTTTTAGGAATGTTGCTTTTTTTGCTGGTTCTGTTTTAGCTGTTCTTGTGGGATTAACAGTTTATGACGAAGATGTTTTAACTGTTGAACATGTTTTAACTACAATTACAATTTTGGGTTTTGCTTTAGCTGGTTGTCGAGTTTTTATCCCAGATGAAGTAATTTTGATTAAATTACAATTAATTAACCCAAATTGAACTATTAACTAATTAAATCTTTACAGCATCTTGTTTGGTGTCCGGAAAAATTAATGATGAATATTTTAGCTCACATTCATTATATCCCTGATGATTGGAAAGGTCACGCTCACACTTATAAAGTCCGTAACGCGTTTGCCCAATTGTTTCAGTACAAAGCTGTAGGTTAAATTAAATTGGTTTTAATCACAATTAATGTCATTTTTTTTAATTTATGATTGATAATTAATTACAGGCCTACTTAATTGAAGAACTACTTAGCCCCATCATCACGCCTATTATTTTATGTTTTTATCTCCGTCATCGCTCTTTAGACATAGTAGACTTTTACAGAAATTTTACCGTTGATGTAGCGGGAGTTGGTGATGTTTGTTCTTTTGCTCAAATGGATGTCAAAAAACATGGAAATTCCGATGTAAGTGGTTTAATTTGGTTCATTTTGATGAGAGTGGAAGATTCTGGGGGATTTAGAACATGTTCTAAATTTGTAATATTATATTTTAGTGGCTAAGTGAACCTGATGAAGGCGTTCCTTCTACTCAAAAAGCTGAAAACGGGAAAACTGAACTATCTCTGATGCATTTTACAGTAAGTATTAATTTGTCAAGGCTTAGGAATTAGGTCAAAGTAGGCTTAGGGATTAGGTCAAAGTAGGCTTAGGAATTAGGTCAAAGTAGGCTTAGGGATTAGGTCAAAGTAGGCTTAGGGATTAGGTCAAAGTAGGCTTAGGGATTAGGTCAAAGTAGGCTTAGGGATTAGGTCAAAGTAGGCTTAGGGATTAGGTCAAAGTAGGCTTAGGGATTAGGTCAAAGTAGGCTTAGGGATTAGGTCAAAGTAGGCTTAGGGATTAGGTCAAAGTAGGCTTAGGGATTAGGTCAAAGTAGGCTTAGGGATTAGGTCAAAGTAGGCTTAGGGATTAGGTCAAAGTAGGCTTGGGGATTAGGTCAAAGTAGGCTTGGGGATTAGGTCAAAGTAGGCTTGGGGATTAGGTCAAAGTAGGCTTGGGGATTAGGTCAAAGTAGGCTTGGGGATTAGGTCAAAGTAGGCTTAGGAATTAGGTCAAAGTAGGCTTGGGGATTAGGTCAAAGTAGGCTTGGGGATTAGGTCAAAGTAGGCTTGGGGATTAGGTCAAAGTAGGCTTGGGGATTAGGTCAAAGTAGGCTTGGGGATTAGGTCAAAGTAGGCTTAGGAATTAGGTCAAAGTAGGCTTGGGGATTAGGTCAAAGTAGGCTTAGGGATTAGGTCAAAGTAGGCTTAGGGATTAGGTCAAAGTAGGCTTAGGGATTAGGTAAAGTAGGCTTAGGGATTGGGTCAAAGTAGGCTTAGGAATTGGGTCAAAGTAGGCTTAGGGATTAGGTCAAAGTAGGCTTAGGAATTAGGTCAAAGTTTGAAGCTTCTTATTTTATTTAGCTAACAAATCCAACTTGGACTCCACCTGATCATGCCAACCAATTCCTTACAAGTCTAAGAGCCCAAGGTATTTGAAAAAAAGTAATGCTAAGTACTTTTAAGGATTCACTTATGCTTGGTTTTCATGCATAGCTCGTCAAGATGCTGATCATCTTGGATACACAGATACAGACAACCCTCTATATTCATCCTTGCATTCTTTATCTTCTATGAGTGCTGGTGTAAGCTTTACAACTATTTAACAATCCCAGCTTAAAGAATTTTTCAAGTTTTAACATTACTATTCTAATTTCAGTATGCTAATCTGATGTTCAGCATTCAAAGGTCAAACTTTGACCATCGTCCAGCGCCAATAGTGACGAATAATGATAGAAGGGAACCCACTAGTCTCATCACTTCTTCATTAGGCCGAAGTGCCAATCAAAATGTATCTTCTTCACCTTGGGGCAGTGGTGGAGTGGTTACCGGAGGTATCAGTCAAACGGAAGGTCCTCTAAATAATAATAGTGCTGGATTACTAACTAGGTAAATATAAAATTGGAATTTAGGCTTTATTAATTAGTTATTTTTGTTAATTTCTTGTTTTATTTTACAGTTTGCAACCAAGCTATAATCATGATAGGGAACTTTACTCGTCTCATTTTATGGATAACACAAGACCAGATGCTCCTGTGGAGTTTACTGCTGCCAATATGAGTTTGAGCACTTTGTATATGCATCAGGTAAGATTAAATAGATTTAGGCTTAGGAATTAGGCCAAACTAGGCTTAGGAATTAGGCCAAACTAGGCTTAGGGAATTAGGCCAAACTAGGCTTAGGGAATTAGGCCAAACTAGGCTTAGGGAATTAGGCCAAACTAGGCTTAGGGAATTAGGCCAAACTAGGTTTAGGGAATTAGGTCAAACTAGGTTTAGGAATTAGGCCAAACTAGGTTTAGGAATTAGGCCAAACTAGGCTTGGGAATTAGGCCAAACTAGGCTTGGGAATTAGGCCAAACTAGGCTTGGGAATTAGGCCAAACTAGGCTTGGGAATTAGGCCAAACTAGGCTTGGGAATTAGGCCAAACTAGGCTTGGGAATTTGGCCAAACTAGGCTTAGGAATTTGGCCAAACTAGGCTTAGGGATTAGGCCAAACTAGGCTTAGGAATTTGGCCAAACTAGGCTTAGGGATTAGGCCAAACTAGGCTTAGGGATTAGGCCAAACTAGGCTTAGGGATTAGGCCAAACTAGGCTTAGGGATTAGGCCAAACTAGGCTTAGGGATTAGGCCAAACTAGGCTTAGGGATTAGGCCAAACTAGGCTTAGGGATTAGGCCAAACTAGGCTTAGGGATTAGGCCAAACTAGGCTTAGAAATTAGGCCAAACTAGGCTTAGAAATTAGGCCAAACTAGGCTTAGAAATTAGGCCAAACTAGGCTTAGAAATTAGGCCAAACTAGGCTTAGAAATTAGGCCAAAGTAGGCTTAGGAATTAGGCCAAACAATTTCTATAGTGGATAACACATAAAATAATTCAATGGTATCTTTGAAGCTTCACGATCTTCATAGAAGAAGTCCCGCGACTTCAGTTTTGAACTCAATAGACAGAAGCCAAACGATTGATCCAAGGGTGCAACAACAAGCCATTTGGCAACGTCCTAGTAGAAACATGCCTGGAATTGTGGAATCTCCGTTTGAAATGGAAGAGAGGGAAGATAGAAATCACGAACACCAACCCTTGCTAAGGGACAAAAAGTAAGCTTAGCTTTAAAGTCAAAAAACAATAAAAAAAGACTTAATAATCAAATTCTACTAAGAAGTAAGATCAATGCATATATTTTATAATACTAAAAATAATTGTGACGTCCTTAAGAAGGTAAGCTTAATTAAATTTAAGAATTAAATAGTGCGCTAAGAAATTAAGAATATTATAGATTTAAGCTCTTAATTATAGGTTGTTTCTAATTTTTTAAATAATATCTAGTCAATAAATATAAATTTACATAAAATTAATACGCGCACAAAATGGTAATTAAAATATAATAGCTCCCGTATTCTCCTTATAATTTATATATTATTGGGTATTTTTTAAATAATGTAAAATTATACATAGCAACAACGTGTATTGTAATATTTTTCTTCAATTCTTACTTATTTTATCTTAACTGGATTTAAGTTTAATTAGTTTAATTATTATATGAGAAACTTCTTTTGTAAATAATTGAGTTACAAAAAGAGTTAGGTTCAATGCAATTTTTTAACTGAAATTAGGCTTAGCAGACAAAAGAAAAAACCGTTACAGCTCTGTTGGTTTTTATTTAATTTTATTTCAATTGTTTAATTGATTTTTGTAGATATTGTACGATATAAATCTAGATTGGAGTTTTATATTATTTAGGATTGTGTTGATTTTGTTCTAATACGGAAGAATAAAGTATTAGATATTTTGATAGTACAATCTCCAAGTTTTTGAATTTCAAATATTGAGTTTGTGACGTCATCACTCACTCCCGTGACGAAGTAAGTAGGCCTGTTTTGTGCGAGGGAACCGACACTTTTTTATATCCTGTGCGTTTGTAGTGTATTTTTTTTACGAGAAAAGGTATGACACGTCCGAACAAAGATTTAAAATATATTATTTAACGAGATCGGTTGCCAAATGTTTGTTTTAATGTTAAAAAATTAATTATTTGTGACTATCTCATTCAAAAGTTTATAGAGTGTCGAGCCCCTCGCTTCCCCCGGCTTCTTCCTCTAGCCTAATTAGCCTTTGTCCCCTATATGCATTGCGTTGCGTATCGTCGTCCTTGTGCGGCGGTACTCAAACGTTTTCGATGACGCCATATTGGAAATTCCTCTGAAAATGGAATTTTGTAGCCCTAGTTCGGCTCGGTTTTATTTCAATATCTCGGCTAATAGTAATCGCTTTAAACTCTAACCAAGTGCAAATTTAATCACTCAACGAGTTCCTTTTTCGAAGGATTATAAAATAGTAAGTTATTAACATTTTTATTATTAAGTTTTCGTCTTAATGGACAAGATTTCGGAATCGGAAAAGTGTCTGGCAATCTAGTATCCTTGGGGTGGCGGGTAGCCCGAAAAAAAAGCGCGTTTTCCAGCCAAGGCCTACATATTTAGTTACATCACCAAATTTACCGCTAAATATACATAAATTATGTTATTTAACTATTAAAATTAACGCTAAATAGGCAGGAATTGTGGATTTATTTAATATTTCAAAGCGTGTGTCAGAAATTATTTATGTAAATTTGATTTTTGGCGTTATGGGTAGTCCTTGCAGTTGCATTAGTTTCCACTCCTACAAGCTTGGGTCCTCCATGTTTAGGATGGGTCTAATTAAAAAAATTGGCGGGAAACTATAAAAATACGTTGAACGCGTTTATTTTTCGGTTTGTTTTCATAAAACCCTCTTTTTGATTATAGTGGATCGATTAGAATGTGGTCAGTGTAAAAAAATCTTCACAAAATTAGATTTGTTTATTGAACATAAACAACTTGGTTGTTCAAATGACAAAGATGAACTTGAAGAGACAGTTGACAGTAATTCTAACGGTACTTTAAACCCATGTCTAATGCCGAATTTAAATAACTTATTTATAAAAATTAAATGTAGATTCTAGTCAAAAGTTGGCAAAAGTAGTTAAGGATGACCAATTACCATTAAAATTCAGGGATATTTCATCTTATATTGTTAAGGTAAATTTAATTCTCTATGAAAGTCGAGGATTTTAGACTTATTAACATGTCCTTAACTAATAGAAACAAACTGTGAAGGATGCTAATAGGAGAAATGATCCTATTGAACGTATAAAAAGATTAAAAGAGAGAATACTAGAGGCTTTGCCTGCTGGATATTGCGGAAAATGCGCGCCCTGTTTAACTAAAGATGATTGCAAAGAATGCGCCAGTTGTTTGCCGCATGAAGGAGAAGCTAGTACTTCAAAACCTAAAGAAAGATGTCTTATGAAAATTTGCGAGACCTTAACGGCCAATAATGAATATCAAGTTGAAAAACTTTTGGATAAAAAGATGGAAGATGATGAACCTTATTATCTTGTGAAATGGAAGGGATATCCAAAGTATGTCCTGGAAATTAGCAGCCTTATTCCTGATCAGCGCCACCTAATCATAGCGGCGACTTTGAGAACTACTGTAATCGGCAAACCAACCACTCCAGATGTCGATAAAATCTGGTGACGTCATTTTTGGTAAGACCCCGAGAGTGCCCGTCAGTGACGTCACCTGATTTTAGCGACATCTGATTGGCTTGCCGATTACAGTAGTTCTCAAAGTCGCCGCTATGATTAGGTGGCGCTGATCAGGAATAAGGCTAATTTTAGTAAAGCTTGTTTATTAAAAGACAATTTAATCTCATTTAATTTAACCTCAGCTCTGCCAATACTTGGGAACCAGCTTCCAACATTATTAGCAAAATTTAATCAAAGAGTTTGAAGATGGAAATGACCCTTCATCCTTAAAGAGGAAACGTTTGGACGAAATTTCAGACACTTCCGATCCTAAAAAACTCAAAACGAACATCATGGGCAGCCTAGGCTTAAATGAAATTGTAAGTGTGTAATAGAGATTGAGGCGATTTAATCTTGGTGGTAAGTGTTTGTTTTATCACGGATTTCGCCTTTAGTCCGTGTCTACTACTACTACTACTACTACCAATCCTGAAAGTGCATCGAATATCTCTAAAGCCAATTCTGTTCCCCCGGGCGAGATTATTTCGGAGAAATTAGATTCAGCCAATGAAGAAGACAAACCCCCCATGAATGTTCTGGAAGAATTCTTAACCTTTGAAAAACCTCCTGAAGGAATTTGCAGCGAAATGGCGGGAATTTTGAAAGAACTCGCTCAAGATCAAGTTCAAGATAGTAATAAAGCGGAGGAGCCGGACAAAACTGACACTGGATTACCGAGAAATGCTAGAAAATCCATTAGAGGTAAATATACCTTAAGGTTCCTAGATGACCAGGGACTTGGGGTTCATATTGATTAGGTAAAATTGTTTAAAACGTTATTGGGGGAAATCTTGGGAACATATGAACCCTATAAACTGAAAAAGTTTGAAAACCGAACGGAATCTTATAAAATAAACCTTTTTTTTTTTTAGGAGAGGTTACAAACTTATCTCGTCGTCAACTAGAAGCAATTTTGAGAGAACTTCGTTCTGAAGGTGAAAAGAATCCAAGCCCATCCAACAGTGAAGTAGAAGAAGCCGAAGTCACAGTCGGGAGAAGATTAGGAAGGAGCACCAAGAAAGCCGCCATGGATTTTATCAGAAAAGTTTGTAAACCAGGAAGCATTCTTAACAAAAAAACTGACGAATCTCCCAGATCCAATCTACCAGGACCAGCTTCTCAAAAGCTGAAACGTTTAGCGAAAAAGGCTTATTCGGAAGAAGACTTTACTATATCGTCAATTACCATCCTTGATCCCGAAAAAAGTGATAAAATGATCACTGTTAAAGGACGAGAAGAACAAATTAGGAAGCTGGAAGGCGCTAATTTGAATCCAATCGTTATGGTTGAATCCAAAGAACCTTTGAGAAAAGCCACGGAAGTTTTAACTTTGGAAGAAATGGAACAACAAGAAAATTTCTTGAAGAAACTCTTTGATAATGATGATGACGATGATATTTATGGTGTTTCTGATCAAGATGACGAAAACGATCCTGGTGATGATGCCATATATTATTCCGATAATTATGGATTTGATGGTAAAAAATCCGTGGCTTCCACTCAACAAAGCGCCAAGATCAAGAGGAAAGTCGGAAGACCGACAAAGTCCGAATCTGAAAAGAAACAACAAGCAAAAAACGCTGATAAAACGCTTAAAAGAAATGTGGATCAATCATTGGCGGCTAAACGCGCTAATCTAAAAGCAGTGCGTTTATTATTAGTTGCGAAAGTCCATAATTTGAAGTTTATAATACGAACTTTGAAAGTATTTCAAACGCGTGACGCGTTTCGATATGAAAGTTCATAATGTTTATATTATTTTCACTTCAAGTTATTGGCTTTATACTCAGTTGCAACCTTGAAACGGACTCCTATTCATTAGTATAATGATAAATTATATCCCTTTTAAGGTTGCGATTAAGTACATGATGTAACAGTGCATTGATGTTTTTTTACTTTTTACCTTTTCTTCTAACAAATGAAATAATTTATTGATTCTTGTATAAATTACGTTGACGCTAACGTTTGGTTCTTTTTTTTTTGGTTTTCTTTCGTTTATTTTCTACAGCCTGGAAAATTTTTGGAAGCCGAAATATTAGAACCGGGCGCCAGACGTAAGAAAGGAAAACCCGTGAAATACTCGGAATACATTGATCCTGACAGTGTCGTCGGTGACGACGCCGATAAAGACAGAAGCGACGCTTCCAGCTTTAATATGGAAGATGACGATTTTGAACCACCGCAGAATTTAAAAACACCAAGTGGGAAATCAAGAGGAAGACCCGTTAAACCTTTAAACATCAATGATATTAGCAATGACAAGGAATTGAATCAAAAATATAAGAAAGGTTCGACGTCGACGCCCTCCAAGAGTGACGCAGCCGCTGCTAAACCAAAACCAAAGAAAAATCGGGTTTTTGTCGTAATGCCTGATGGAACCATGGTTGAAGTTAGTGGAAGCGGTAAAGAACAGGCTATTAAGAAAGCCACCGCGAGAATGGAACAGAGACAAGGGGGAGGCAGCAAGAAAAATGATTCAATGGATAGCATTAGGACACCGCAAGTATGTATAACCTTCATATGTCTTAATGTTTCATTGTGGTTTTGTAGTGACAACTGTCTCGTTCCGCCACATTCGTGTACTTTATTTGAATAATATGTTTGTTTATCTTCCAATCTTTAGAAGCAGAGGGATAAAGGTGACCTTCGTCCACCTCTTGAAGAATGCACCAATGACGCGACTGATGACGCTAAAACTTTAAAACTCCCCAACACGGTCGAGACAACTGGTTGAAAGCGAATTGCCGCTGACCGAAGCGGAAAATGCCCAGTCTTTAGTTGGAATGTATTTATTCCGTCAAATTTATTCTCCCAATGATGCGGAATTGTTTTGCAAATTATGCAAGGAAAAGTTACTCTTCGTTACCCCCCGCCGATTTGGAGAAACATTATCAAGTTATACACGAAATCGCCGTACAGATTTTCAAAGCGGATTTAGCGAAAATATCGTTTTTGTATGCGTCCCTGGTGACGTAAGCGAAACAACTGTTTAATTCTGGTTGCCGATTTTGCGACGTTACTTAAGAACTTTGAGCGAAGTTCGGGACCATTATCCTACTTGCCATTCGAAAGATGTTCGTCTCATACCCGAAAATGCGGTTTTGGAATTAGGCGATCGTTTCTATTGCAGCGTTTGTTCTAACGCTTCCACCGACTTCTTGACTCATCATCAGCATATGAAAGAACAGCATTCAATGCAGACTTATATCTGCAAGCAATGCACATTCTGCACTCCTAAACCTAATAGATTGAGGACCCATTATAAGCAACGTCATTTGCAAGAACAACCCGGACCTCATTTACAATGCAGCGTTTGTTCCGTTTATGTTCATGGAAAGGGAAAGATTGAACAAACATATTTTGTTGTCGCACGCCGTTCAAACTGGATCGAAAACTTGGTCATGCGCTAAATGTCTTCAACCTTGCGGCGATGCGAAAGATTTGATGCAACACATACCGAGTTGTCCATACGTCAGAAGACAAGGCTTGGAGGAAATTAGCCCCGAAGATAAAGAGGCAGTGAATTCTTTGAAGAATGTACAAATTACTGTTAATCAAGTCCCGGATTCAACCGGAGTTACAGTTTCCAATATTTACTATAAATGTACAATTTGTACTTTGACGTTTTCATCCGAACCTGAAATTAAGGTAGTTTCACTAAAAATAAGTTAGGTTAAGTTAAAGCTTAAGTTTACGTTAAATGTTTTCAGAAACACATGAAAGAAGGAATTCACATAAATTCCAATGAAATATCGATACTTCCAGTTTCATTGGAAGAGAATGCTGAAAACACTTGCTTGCTACCTTTGCTCGTTAAAGTTCGCTTCTAATGAACTTTTAAAGATGCATTTCCATCATATTCACATGCGATGGGTTGCTAAGGGCGCTGTAGTTACACTTCGAAGAACTCGAAGATTCCCCGGAGGAATTAGAGCAGGAATTGGCCCTCATTGCTGAGGATGAAATTAAAAATCGGCCGAAGGCGATGAGAAAGATTCTGGTAATGAAGAACAGGAAACTTATTCGCCAACTCGAAAATCAATTAGACGAA